>JAVSCE010011464.1:0-186042 GCA_032199065.1 Smutsia gigantea
AGGAATTCCACCCAGCTCTTAAACTGGCAGTGCTCTTTGCAAAGGGAATACAGACCCTCTAGGGAATTTGATCTTCTTTTAAAATCAGACAAGGCTCTGTGAGGTTTGGGGTTTGGGTTTCTGATTTTTGGGATATGTAACTAGGGCCAGTGATGCTAGAGTTTAGTGTGAGTTTATAGACAGTGTGACATTTAAAAAAATGCGTCCAGGATCTTATAGTACCTTCTATACCTCAGTTTTAAATGAAGTAATTTTTCAGTTAATCTCTTGATTAAGAGGGCTCCTACGAACCCTCATTGTCCCTGCCTAGTAAGGCTCTTTGACTTGCTAAGTGTAAGACAGAAGTTGCTGCTTGAAGTCGTTCCATTTTAAATTATGTTCTGTTTATCAACTCTACTCTAGATCTGCTTTTCACTTAATCAGACAAATTAGCTGGAAAGGTAGCTGTGCAAATGTCCAGTGAGATTCATTACATACTCTTGGTGCTTTTAATTATAGCTGTGAGGTCCCTTCTCATTTACCCAACTTCTGGTTGCCCTAGACTTTCACCTCCACAATAGACTGCCACTGGGCCCACAGTTAATCTACCATTACTTATTTGTGTTTTTTTCCTTCATTAGGCTAGGATGAAAACTTTACACCTTATCTGTATAGCTCAGGCTTTAGCACAATGTCTGGCACATGATAGGGGCTAAATAAATGTTTATTTATATAAATGCTCCATTATTATCTGTTTATTTAATGCTCCATTGCTTCCCTTTTTTCAGGCTAAGATGGGCTTCAAGGAAGGCGAAGGATTGGGTAAATACAGTCAGGGTCGGAAGGACATCGTTGAGGCATCTAATCAGAAAGGTAGAAGAGGCTTGGGTCTGACACTGCAAGGCTTTGACCAAGAACTGAATGTGGACTGGCGAGATGAACCAGAGGTAACTTATGTGGGGAGGAGGAGGCAGGAAAGCCACTTGTGTTTTTGGATGTATGGTTTTAAATTAAGTAGCCATATTAGCCGAACTAGACGTTTCCAGAGGCTGTACGGTCAGGGTGGTTAGTGGAGATTGGAATTAGTTACATGGAAGATACTTGGACTGTCCAGAATGGAAAACAGAGGACTAGATAGAGATGATAGGATGTGGATTTGTTTCCTGTTGCTTCATACAGGACTCTCTAAGACTAGTGGGAAGAAGATGCCAGAAAGCAGTTTGGTTCCACATAGAACTTCGATAGAACTTCGATAAATAGATAAAGCTTGCCACAAGTGACTAAGATATTTCACAAGGTAGTTAGCTCCCTATGCTGAAAGGACTTAGGTGTGCCCAATGAGAACGCACTCTCCCATTGTGTAAGTGACTTCATTAGAGCCTCTTGGAGCCCTTGTTACTTCCACAGGTTTATACCATCCCAGTTCTATGTAGGTGTTTATTTCATACAGCTTTTCTGTTGTGGGTTTAGTCTGTTTATCTATTTAGTACCAGTTTAACTGTGACTACCAAGAGACTCTGATCCCTTTTCATGGCACAGATGATGTTGAGATTTTATTTTTATTCACATACTTATGTCCTACATTATTCCACAAAGGATTTGAAGTAGGGACAATAAAAGCACCTAAACATAATGAGGATATATTACCATTACAGAGTCAAAACTAGAGAAAATAGAATACAAATGTCCAGCCTTTTACATAATTGCTGTAGTTGAGCTTCACATATGGCTCTGAACTCTGGAAAACTGATATTTTGTTTCCCTGATATTCCAGTTTAGGAAAGAACTCCCATGAACCCATACATGATGAAAGCCTAAAAAGGCTTCAAAGTAAGATGCTGATAGCCAGAAGCTGTTGGGTTCTGGAGGTGGTCCTGTGTGTTGCCTTGTAGTTGTAAGGAGACAAGACCAGCAGAAGAGCAGATGAGACAGTACACAGTAGGGTAAATATATGTAATTGGGTATTAGATGTAGGTTTTTACCTGAAAAATACTTGGTGCTTTCCATATCCTCGTTTGTAAGAAAACCAGTAGAGATTCCCGATCTTCTCAGTTGGGCAGAATTATAACTAACTTGGCTAAACTCGAAATCAGAAATTTGCCCATAAAAATCTGTTTTTAATGGAGACACACTACTGAAATTCCTTTTTGAGGCAAGGCTGTCCTAATCACCATTTACCATAGTTTAGTTTTTCTGTTACAAAAGATGACCTATCTTATGGTTGGGAGGGTGGTCGACTTTTAGCTGGTATCCACTTCTTTAAGGTAGATGGGTCTCAGTGCCTGAGGTTAATATCCAGTTCCTGGACTCATTGCAAGGCAAATGCTTAATGGCTACTGCAGTCTAGAAATGTAGAATGTGAAGTTTGACCCTTTGGAGGTCCAAAATGTATTTGGGCTTCTTTTTTTTACTAGATTTTATTATTTACACAGGTGAAAGATTTGACCAGTGTGGGGGGAAGGGGGAGCCATGATTCATTGCCAGATTCATTGACAAAAGGCTTCAGTAATTTTTCTTTTTAAACTCTTTTTCTGTTGAGAGTAGTTGGCTTGTCCTCAAGACCTGGCATTGTGCTACCATTTTATGCCTTTCAGAGCATGTAATATTACCTTTCATCACATTGTTTCAATTTGCAATGGTGAGTCTCTTCTTCACACTTGCTTAGGAGGCAGTGTGTAAAGTGGCCATGCAGGTTAGCCACCTGTTTAGGTTTTATAATTTATCTCTCTCTAGCCCAGTGAACTTAGCCCTGGCTGCACATTAGAATCATCTGGGACTTTTAAAAAACAGACTTATTCTCTCTCTCTACCTCGGGCCAGCAGAATACTACACTTTGAGGGTGAGGCCCAGGCATTAGTACTTTTTCAAAGGACTACAGATGATCCTAATATATAGCCAGGATGAAAACCACTGTTTTAGCTTGATAAGGAAAATAATTGAAAAATTAAAAGGAAGCATCATTAGAGATGCTGGTTTCTGCTCTGTTTTGGAATGCATAGGCAAGGAATCCTATTTATTTGGTGAATAACAAAGGCATTAGGAGGTGAGACTCATTGCCATAGAGTCTTCCTCATGTAATTACCTTATGTAGACTTATATCCCATGTGTACTTCTCTCTGTCCCCACTACCCTGATTGTAGGCCCCTTGAGTCAAGGACCATGTCTTTTTAACTTTGAATTCTGAGGCCTTAGCATATAACAGGTATTCATCAAATAATATTGGAACAAATGAATGAAACTGATGGTTTGGGAAGTTTCTAAGGATTCAAACCAGAATCAAAGCTAACCTTCAGAAGTTAAACTTTGGAATTCTGGCACTCAGTCTTATGACTGACCACTGCATTTGGCCTCAGTTTCCTTGACCATTCGCACTCTGTCTTGAGTCCCTCTTGATTGTTTTGGGGAAGTCCTGGTGAGTTGGGGCATAGACGCTGAGGGTCTGCCTTAATCTGGCTTACTTTCCTCTCTTTTGTTCATAGCCCAGTGCCTGTGAGCAGGTGTCATGGTTCCCAGAATGTACCACTGAAATTCCTGACACTCAGGAGATGAGCGATTGGATGGTTGTGGGAGAGGTAGGATTTCAGAAAAATGTACCCTGAATTCTTGGCATTTATCTCCGGACTTTTCTCCTTCTCTAGTCTGGTGTGTATGTCTGTATGCTCAGAGTTGAAAGAAAAATGGGAGTCTGATCATTCTGGCAGGAATAAAACTGTGTCAAGAGGATGTGTCAAGGGCTTTACAGATATGACCCTGGGAGATGTGGCAGACAGGATTTTTTTTTTCTTCTAGTCATTTTACTTGCAAGGCAGCACAGAATGCATAACTTCTACCTTCCTCATAGATGCTTTTTAGAGTAACATATGCATCTGTGTTTATTCTGGTTAGTGCTGGGCACCATTCCAGGTAGATAAAAAGATACTATCCCTGTTCTCAGAAAGTAATGAGGGTTTCCGGGAAGATGGTGGCGTGAGCAGGGCGGCGGAAATCTCCTCCCAAAACCATATGTATTTATGAAAATACAACAAGTACAACTATTCCTAAAAAAGAGACCAGAAGATACAGGACAGCACATAGCCTGCAGCTACACCTGAGAGGACTCGGCACCCCACGAGGCGGGTAAGATACGGAGCCGCGACCCTACGGGACCCAAGCACTCCCCCACCCGAGCGCACCAGCGGGAGGAGAGGATTCAGAGCCGGGAGGGAGTGGAAGTACAGGCCCGCGAAATAACCAGCCCCGGTGCATGCTGACACACATCGCGCGGTGTAGCGGGGATTGGAGAGACAGAGGGTGCAGGATCTGAGCGGGGAACGCACCCGGGAAGAAAAAAAAAGCATGCGCTTTATTCAGCAGTCTTAAAGAGACAGGAGCCCGCCGGAGAAGCCGGATCATCCCGGCACACTCAGCCCAGCAGGCTGGGAGTCCTGGGGAGTTTTGGACCGCTTAGCTGGCGACTGGGAAAGGGTGGCCGCACTTAGACTTTCCACAGAGATCAACAGCCTCCCATTCGTTCCCACCCCGGCCAGAGCTATAAAGGGCCCTGGGGAGCAGTGTGGCCACGGCTGTGGAATAGTGGGGCACCAGCACCACCTACAGCATCCCCACAGAGTCTACTCCCGGTGGGCGTTTTTTTTTTCCTTCCCTTTCTTTTTCTTTTCTTTTCTTTCTTTCTTATTTTCTTTCTTTCTTTTTTTTTCTTTTTAAAGTCTTAAAGAGCCCAGCTGACATACGTGGCACCTACCAGCGACCACTTCTATAGCCATGAAAAGACAGAGGAATATGGTCCAGACTAAGATCAACCAGACAACCCCAGAGAGGGAGCCTGAAGGGATGGAAATGCACAATCTTCCTGAAAAAAATTCAGAATAAAAGTCATAACCATACTGATGGATCTACAGAGAAATGTGCAAGAGCTGAGGGAGGAAATGAGGGAAGTGAGGAAGGACAATGCAGAAATCAGACAAGCGATCAATGGGCTTAACAGCAGACTGGAAGAGATGCAAGAGACTGTTAATGGAATAGAAATCAGAGAACAGGAATACAGAGAAGCTGAGGCAGAGAGAGATAAAAGGATCTCTAGGAATGAAAGAATATTAAGAGAACCGTGTGACCAATCCAAACGGAACAATATTCACATTATAGGAATACCAGAGGAAGAAGAGAGAGAAAAAGGGATAGAAAGTGTCTTTGAAGAAATAATTGCTGAAAACTTCCCCAAGCTGGGGAAGGAAATAGTCTCGCAGTCCACGGAAGCCCACAGATCTCCCAACACAAGGGACCCAAGGAAGACAACACCAAGACACATAATAATTAAAATGGCAAAGATCAAAGACAAGGACAGAGAATTAAAGGCAGCTAGAGAGAGAAAAAGATCACCTACAAAGGAAAACCCATCAGACTATCATCAGACTTCTCAACAGAAACCTTACAGACCAGAAGAGAATGGCATGATATATTTAACGGAATGAAACAGAAGGTCCTCGAATCAAGAATATTGTATCCAGCACGATTATCATTTAAATATGACGGAGGGATTAAACAATTTCCAGACAAGCGAAAGTTGAGAGAGTTTGCCTCTCATAAACCACCACTACAGGATATCTTAAACGGACTGCTCTAGAGGGAAGCACCACTAAGGCTAAAAAGATGTCACCAGAGAAAATAAAATCATAGCAAAGAAAGCAGACCATCCAAATACTTACTAAAGGCAAAGAATAAAACACCTAGTATATAAAGAATGGGGGAGGAAGAATAAGAAGGGAGAGAAATAAAGAAACATCAGACAGTGTTTACAATAACTTAACAAGAAAGTTAAGTTAGATTGTTAGATAGTAAAGAAGCAACCCTTGAACCTTTGGTAACCACGAATCTAAAGCCAGCAATGGCAATAGGTACATATGTATCGATAATCACCCTAAATGTAAATGGACTGAATGCACCAATCAAAACACAAGTAACAGAATGGATAAAAAAGCAAGACCCATCTGTATGCTGCTTACAAGAGATTCACCTCAAACCCAAAGATATGCACAGACTAAAAGTGAAGGGATGGAAAAAGATATTTCATACAAACAAAAAGGAGAAAAAAGCAGGTGTTGCAGTACTTGTATCAGACAAAATAGACTTCAAAACGAAGAAAGTAGCAAGAGATAAAGAAGGACATTACATAATGATAAAGGGGTCAGTCCAACAAGAAGATATAACCATTATAAATATATATGCACCCAGCACAGGAGCGTCAGCATATGTGAAACAAATACTAACAGAATTAAAGGAGGAAATAGACAGCAATGCATTCATTTTAGGAGACTTCAACACAACACTCACTCCAAAGGACACATCAACCAGACAGAGAATAAGTAAAGAAACAGAGGCACTGAACAACACACTAGAACAGATGGACCTAACAGACATCTACAGAACTCTACACCCAAAGGCAGCAGGATACACATTCTTTTCAAGTGCACATGGAACATTTTCCAGAATAGACCACATGCTAGGTCACAGAAAGAACCTCAGTAAATTCAAAAATATTGAAATTCTACCAACCAACTTCTCAGATCACAAAGGTATAAAACTAGAAATAAATTTTAGAAAGAAATCAAAAAGGCTCACAAATACATGGAGACTTAACAACACTCTCCTAATTAATCAATGGGTTAACGACCAAATCAAAACAGAAATCAAAGAATATATGGAGACTAATGACAACAACAACACAAAGCCACAACTTCTGTGGGACGCAGCAAAGGCAGTTCTAAGAGGAAAGTATATTGCAATCCAGACCTATTTAAAGAAGGAAGAACATTCCCAAATGAATTGTCTAAAGACACAATTACTGAAATTGGAAAAAGAAGAACAAATGAGGCCCAAAGTCACCAGAAGGAGGGACATAATAAATATCAGAGAAGAAATAAATAAAATGGAGAAGAATAAAACAATAGAAAAAAATCAATGAAACCAAGAGCTGATTGTTTGAAAAAATAAACAAAATAGATAAACCCCTAGCCAGACTTATTAAGAGAAAAACAGAATCTACACACATAAACAGAATCAGAAATGAGAAAGGAAAAATCATGACGGACCCCACAGAAATACAAAGAGTTATAAGAGAATGCTATGAGAATCTATATGCTAACAAGCTGGAAAACCTAGAAGAAATGGACAACTTCTTAGAAAAATACAACCTCCCAAGACTGACCAAGCAAGAAACAGAAAAACTACACAGACCAATCACCAGCAAAGAAATTGAATCGGTAATGAAAAAACTACCCAAGAACAAAACCTCCGGACCAGATGGATTCACCTCTGAATTCTACCAGACATATAGAGAAGAAATAACACCCATTCTCCTTAACGTTTTCCAAAAAATAGAAGAGGAGGGAATACTTCCAAACTCATTCTATGAAGCCAGCATCACTCTAATACCAAAACCGGGCAAAGATCTCACCAAAAAAGAAAATTACAGACCAATATCCCTGATGAACGTAGATGCAAAAATACTCAACAAAATATTAGCAAACCGAATTCAAAAATACATCAAGAGGATCATACACCATGATCAAGTGGGATTCATCCCAGGGATGCAAGGATGGTACAACATTCGAAAATCCATCAACATCATCCACCACATCAACAAAAAGAAGAACAAAAACCACATGATCATCTCCATAGATGCTGAAAAAGCATTTGACAAATTCAGCATCCATTCATGATTAAAACTCTCAACAAAATGGGTATAGACGGCAAGTACCTCAACATCATAAAGGCCATATATGACAAACCCACAGCTAACATCATACTTAATGGCAAGACGCTGAAAGCTTTTCATCTAAGATCGGGAACAAGACCAGGGTGCCCACCCTCTCCACTGTTATTCAACATAGTACTGGAGGTCCTAGCCACAGCAATCAGACAAAAGAAAGAAATACAAGGCATCCAGATTGGTAAAGAAGAAGTCAAATTGTCACTATTTGCAGATGAGATGATATTGTACATAAAAAACCGTAAAGACTCTACTCCAAAACTACTAGATCTAATATCTGAATTCAGCAAAGTTGCAGGATACAAAATTAACACACAGAAATCTGTTGCTTTCCTATACACTAACGATGAACTAACAGAAAGAGAAATCAGAAAACAATTCCATTCACAATTGCATCAAAAAGAATAAAATACCTAGGAATAAACCTAACGAAAGAAGTGAAAGACCTGTACTCTGAAAACTACAAGACACTCCTAAGAGAAATTTAAGAGGACACTAACAAATGGAAATGCATCCCATGCTCTTGGCTAGGAAGAATAAATATTGTCAAAATGGTTATACTACCTAAAGCAATCTACAGATTCAAGGCAATCCCTATCAAACTACCAACAGCTTTCTTCAATGAACTGGAACAAATAATTCTAAAATTCATATGGAACCACAAAAGACCCCGAATAGCCAAAGCAATCCTGAGAAGGAGGAATAAAACAGGGAATTACGCTCCCTGACTTCAAGCTCTACTACAAAGCCACAGTAATCAAGACAATTTGGTATTGGCACAAAAACAGACCCGCAGACCAGTGGAACAGAATAGAAAATCCAAACATTAACCCAAACATATACAGTCAATTAATATTTGATAAAGGAGCCTTGGATATACAATGGGGAGATGACAGCCTCTTCAGCAGCTGGTGTTGGAAAAACTGGACAGCTACATGTAAGAGAATGAAACTGGACTACTGTCTGGCCCCATACACAAAGGTAAACTCAAGGTGGATCAAAGACCTGAATGTAAGTCATGAAACCATAAAACTCTTAGAAAAAAACATAGGCAAAATCTCTTGGACATAAACATGAGCAACTTCTTCATGAACATATCTCCCCGGGCAAGGGAAACAAAAGCAAAATGAACAAGTGGGACTATATGAAGCTGAAAAGCTTCTGTACAGCAAAGGACACCATCAGTAGAACAAAAAGACATCCTACAGTATGGGAGAATATTCATAAAAAACGTATCTGATAAAGGGTTGACATCAAAATATATAAAGAACTCATGCACCTTAACAAACAGAAAGCAAATAATCCAATTAAGAAATGGGCAGAGGACATGAATAGACACTTCTCTAAAGAAGAAATTCAGATGGCCAACAGGCACATGAAAAGATGCTCCACTTCGCTAATCATCAGAGAAATGCAAATTAAAACCACAATGAGATATCACCTCACACCAGTGAGGATGGCCAACATCCAAAGCACAAACAACAACAAATGTTGGCGAGGATGTGGAGAAAAGGGAACCCTCCTACACTGCTGGTGGGACTGCAAATTAGTTCAACCATTGTGGAAAGCAGTATGGAGGTTCCTCAAAAAACTCAAAATAGAAATAACATTTGACCCAGGAATTCCACTCCTAGAGATTTACCCTAAGACTGCAGCAACCCAGTTTGAAAAAGACAGATGCACCCCTATGTTTATCGCAGCACTATTTACAATAGCCAAGAAATGGAAGCAGCCTAAGTATCCATCAGTAGATGAATGGATAAAGAAGATGTGGTACATATACACAATGGAATATTATTCAGCCATAAGAAGAAAACAAATCCTACCATTTGCAACAACATGGATGGAGCTAGAGGGTATTATGCTCAGTGAAATAAGCCAAGCCGAAAAAGACAAGTATCAAATGATTTCACTCATATGTGGAGTATAAGAACAAAGAAAAAGTACTGAAGGAACAAAGCAGCAGCAGACTCACAGAACCCAAGAACGGACTAATAGTTACCAAAGGGAAAGGGACTGGGGAAAATGGGCGGGAAGGGAGGGATAAGAGGGAAAAAGGGGCATTACGATTAGCAGATGTAATGTTGGGGGGGCACGGGGAGGGCAGTACAACTCAGAGAAGACAAGTAGTGATTCTGTAACATCTCACTACACTGATGGACAGTGACTGTAATGGGGTTGGTGGGGGGGACCTGATGAAGGGGTAGTTTAATAATCGTAATATTGCACATGTAATTGTAAATTAATGATAATAAAATAAATTATATTAAAAAAAATGATGCAAAAAAAAGACACATTAAAAGTCTTAAAAAATGAAAAGAGCATTTTAGACTATTTCAAGCAACCTAATACACACTAAAGCAGAGTACCCAACAGAGGAAAAGGAGAGTGCAGGAAAAAAATATTTGAAGAAAAAACTGGCAACTTTTATTAAAACTATAAATACAGATCTGAAAATCTCTATGAACCCTAAACATAGGAAGTACAAAGAAAAGTGCACTGAAGCACAGCATAATCAAATTTCCAGAAGCTAGTGATTAAGAGAAAACTGTAAAATATCCAAAGAAAATGTGCATGTTAAACACAAAGAAGCAAACATAGGATTATGGTGGATTTTTCATATTAGAAACAAAAAAGACAGTGGAACATTTTTAAGTCCTGAAAGGGAAAAAAAAAGCTGTCGATATAGAATTCTATACCCAGCAAAAATATCTTTCAAGATGATGGCAAAACAGATTTTTCTTCACACATCACACACTGAAAGTACTTATCACCTGAAAATGGTGAAGTTACACACAGGAAATAGTAAAACAAATACTTCAGGCAGAAGAAAAGTGACACCAGATGGAAATATTCATCTTAACTACTGTTTCTCAATGGTTTTTCATTATCATCCCCCTAAAAAGTCTTTAGATTTTTCCCCTACTTGCCACCTCATAAAATTTAATACCACCAACACAGTATAGGTGTTGATGTAATGCATGTATATGTGTGCCTTTGGCATTAAAAGTAATATTTTTCCCCCAATAGCCAATTTCACCCACTTGAGGGTGATATTATAACTGTTATGTAATACATGATGTATCACTTTTCTATTTCTGCTCTAAAAAAATTACCATAAACTTAGTGGCTCAAAGCAACATGAATTTGTTAACTTAGAGTTCTGTAGGTCATAAGTCTGAAATGTGTCTCACTAAGATAAAATCAAGATGTCAGCAGGGCTGTGTTCCTTTCTGGAGCCTCAAGAGGAGAATCTGTTTCCTTGCCTTTTCCAGCTTCTAAAAGTCACCCACATCCCTCAGTTCATGACCCCTCTTCTGTCTTCAACTCAATGATCTTACAACCTGGTCTTCATTCTTTTTATAATCATATCACCCTCTGACCTCAGTCTCTGAACTTAATGAGGAAAGGTTCTTAATTTACAGGAATCATGTGATTAGGATGGGTCCATTCAAGTAATCCTGGGTAATGTACTCATCTCACGGTCCTTAACCTTAATCACATCTGAAAAGTCCTTTTTGCTATAGAAGAAAATATATTCCCAGGTTCTGAGAGTTAGGACATGGATATATTTGGGAACCATTTTTCTGATTTAAATGATTTAAACAAAGAAATAAATAGCACAAGAATCAGCAACTATATGGGTAAACATAAGATTTTGTTATTTAAAACTGTAAAATACAATTGACTGTTAAAACAAAATAATAAGGATGTAGTGCATGGTTTATGAACTATATAAAATTAGAAGGTATTACAACAACAGCACAAAGGCCCAGAAGTATAAAATGTAAAATACTATTTTAACTTTCTTATACATGAAGTGTATATCATTTGAAGGTTGATTGTAATAAGATACATACTATAAACCCTAAAGCAACTACTAAAGTAAAATAATAAAAAGATTTATAATTACTACCTAAAGGAAACAAAATGGAATCATAAAGAGTACCTCCTTCTCTCAAGAATGTAAAAAATAAATAAATAAAAATGGAACAATAAGCTAAGACAGAAAACGAAGAGCAAAATAGTAGATTTAAACTGGACCATATTAATAAACACTACAAAGGTAAATGACTTATACAGCCACACTGAAAGGCTGAAACTGTCAGATTGGATAACAAAATAAGGCATAACTAAATTCAATGTTCTGATTGACTCAGGAATATTTTACATCTTGCATCCTTAAATCAAAGTTGGAGCCCCCAAAGCAGGTGGGCTCAGAGTAGAGATGTGGCTCCCCAAAAGTTTTGGTAGGATTTCTATAAGAGTAAATGGATACTGGGAGGGAAAAAGCCAACAGATGTCTTCTTCAATGGCTCTTCTTAAGATAGAAAATAATCTTTATCCCTTCCTATTTTATCCAATGAAGGGCAGATTTGAATACTCCTCTCTTGATCATTTTAAAAGGTTTTCATGAAAGAAATTCTCTCTCTCTCTTCTCTTCTTTTTCTGGATCTTTCCTTCTTTCTAATTACATCATCATTTGTGTTTATGAGTCAGTTTGTCTACCTTAAAAATGAAAAAAATTATCTAATTTGACCAAACATAAACTATAAAATATTCAAAAAGAGTAATACCTTCAAATATCCCTCCTCTAGAGTGCCAACTGCATCGTCGCATTCATTCTTTCACTCATTCATGGCCAAGGTCGAATGTCACCATCTCTATGAAACCTGTGACTTCCCCACACAGTGGTGGCAACCTTCCGCTCTGTTCCTACAACATGTTTGAAATCCTATTCGAAATGATCTATGTTTTCTTTCTCTTTCTCTCTCTCTTCCTACAACAGTGAATCATTCACAGTAGAGATGAAGCTTTTCTTATCTTTATAGTCCCCAGTATCCAGAAGGAAGCCTGGTATAGCACAGATTCTTAGTAAATATTTTCTGAGCTCATCAGTACAGAATGGAATGAATGTCCCCTGTTGCCTGGTGGTGTCCCATTGTCCTTCTCTGCCTCTCTCTCCAAGATGGCTAACAGGTTTCATTTTAGGGCCTACTGTGAATATTGCATAGTGTCTCTCCTGAGCTTTGTCTTAATAAGGATTGTGAAATTACACCTCGTCTCAATAGTTAGAGTGCAAAATGGATTAGTGAAATCTGGTGTGGCTGCTGGAGCGGTGTGAAATAACACCCATGAGGAACCCCGCAGATGCCGCCTTGGGCTGTACCCTCTAGCCAGCTTTGTCTGCTGACCAGCTTACTGGTCATATTCTAGTACTGAACGCACCAGGAAGTAGAGATTTTAGTCAAGGGATAGCCAGGATCACCAAGAAACAAAAGCCACTTATCAGATCAATTTTCTTGTCAATTCCTGATCAAGAAAGGTGCTAGCGTCCATGATCCTACTATCAGTGATCAGTCAGTCCAATACCCTGAACCCAGAGCCCAGCCAAATCTATGCTGGCTCCTCCCAGGCTTTCCCACAACCCCACAGACAAAGGCCAATACAGATGGACCATCGCATGTTCTTCCCTGCCTCTGCATCTCCAGCCTATTTATAGTTTTTACAAATCACAGGGCACAAACCATTTTCTGTGAACACCAGCCCCTGTTCAAATTTTTCTTCCTGGGAAGGAAATATTGTTGACATCCAGCTGAACAGTTCTATCCTTAGTACCATCCCATCTCACAGAGCCAAGCAGAGAACTCCATAGGAATCCAGCTTTCCCAGTGTGGGCCCTGGGGGAGCATCTTCCTGAGCCAAGAGCACTCACCACCGACGTGCCTTCCCTTCCCCACCCACCATCTCTGTCTTTGGCCTGATCATTTCTTCTCAGCTTCCTGACTTCCAGGTGATGGAAAGATTCTCACTTTTTACAGCCTCTCCAACCAGGCTTGAGGTGCCCGTCTCTGTACACAATCCATATGCCATTGGAATTGTTGACACATCTTCTGTTTCTGGAGAAGGTAAAGGCACAGTATGGAGGCTGTGTTCTGCATGCTCCTTACCACTCCAGCTTTCTTAGGGGACTCTATCTGCTGTGATGACTGTTTCCCAAGAAAGTGTATGTCCTTCCTCTCAATGGTCCCATAGTTCAGTCCTTTTTGTATATAGCACTGTCCATTTTTGTGGTGGTCCATGCATGGCAGAACACACCTGTTCCTGACTATGTTCGCCAAGGACCCACCCAGCAGACACCAAGGGCATTCCCTCCAGAAACGTCACTTTATCCAGCCACTTAGATGTGCATTTCTCATTTTCAACTCAGTACTGATATGCACAGGAAGGAAGTGAGAGGATGTAATAACAAAGATCTCAGATGGCCCCAGAGTCTCCCCCTCCCATTTTGCTCTGGAATCACTAAAGGACAACAGGGTCCTGTTTTCTTCCTGCAATTAGGAACGGAACTTCCCTGCAAAGTGCTGTGAACTGATTTCTCTGATTCTCTGTGTCCCCTAGAAACTGCCTTCTCCTTTCCTTTGACAGAAATGAAAAAATAGGTGTCATTTTCCAGAAAGATGAGTTTCCTGAGTCTCATAGAGCTGTGCCCATGGAAGATTTTGTTGAAGTTTTGAAAAGCAGGCCAAGACCAAAAACCTCTGTTGGCACAGGGCCTGACACATCAAAAGCACTTGATAAATGCATGTTCTATGAATGGATGAATGAGTAAGTGAATGAATTGATTTATGCCTGCAAGTATCCAAATATCTATGTTTGTGTCTGTCCTACTGCTGTCTCTTTGAACTGGATTTGTTTATGGCTACACACACACACACACACACACACACACACACATGATTAAATGAGTCTCAGGCCTGATTGCACAATCTCCCTTGTCTTTCCTTGAATGCTCTAGGCCTACACTCAGAGGAACCCTCTATGTTCAACTCAGATTTTCCACACCCTGATTCTGATCTTCCCTTGGCAGACTGTGGTTCTTCTCTTCCTAAAGAAAAACCTACCAGCATTCTGGGGAATGTGTGCATAGCACTGGGCATTCAGGAGGTTAAATACCAGAATTTTTTAAGTCTGTTTGTGTGGTTAGAGGGAGATCATGCTGATAAACTCTTACACCCAACATTCTGGACCATTCCAATATTTTTTGCTATTTTAGACCCATCAACTAGAGCCACTGACATCTTCCTCTTGAGGCTCTGAAGCATTTAATCCTAAGCTAATTCTAATTAAGGTGTCATACATCAGCCTTGTTAACCATTCCAGTAGATACACAGAAGAGAAACTGTAGGAATTCTAGGGCAGAGCTCTGCAAAGCAGAGGCCTTAAAATAGAAACATCAGAGAAAGCAAATTGGTCTTCAAAGTCAGAAGACTGGGTTCAAATCCTAGCCCTACCAATTAATAATGTTTATCTTGGGCAAGTCGTAAACCTCTGGAACCAAGTCTTTTCATCAGGAAAGTAGTATTAATAATAGTACCAACTCAAAGGAATGTTATGAAAATTGAATTAGATAATCTATACAAGCACATAGCATACTGCCTGGCACATAACTAATGCATTCCTCAGGCAAGGGAATTCAGTAGTTTAACCACTTAACTGAGAAGTAGAGAGCAAAACAGTTTCTCATAAAGGTATCAAGTAGAATCTGAGCATTCTGACCGCATCCTTGGAATAGGGCCAAGATGAAGATCCTGCAAATAGACTGTTCTTAAAAGGAAGTTGTTAAAGTCAGAGCTCAAATTCCAGACGTGTTTAGTAGACACAGAATTCTCTAGATCAAAAGGTATATAGTGACACATGAAAAATCAACATGGTGTCCTGGACTGGACCCAGAACAGCAACAAAAACATGGCAATAATGGAAAAACTGGTGAAATCCAAATGCAGTCTAGATTTTAGTTAATAGTAATTCACTGATGTTGGTTTCTTAGTTCTAACAAATGTACCATGATTATGTTAAGATGTTAACATCAGGGTAAACTGGGTGAAAGATATACCGGAACTTTTTATCAGCTTTGAGACATTTCTGTCAATCTAAAGTTACTCCTAAATTTAAGAAGTTAGTTAACAAAAGTCAGTTAGATCCCTTTGGTCTTTGGAGAACTTTCGACAATGGACTTATGTAGAGTGAAATCCATGTCTTTAATTTTTAGCTTCCTGGGCAAACCTGGCGGGAATGGAGGGCTTGAGTTCCTTCTTCCTGGGGGAAGCCAGCATGAGAGTCCCTCGTGCCGCCTCACCCTGGCTGGTTTTCTCATTTCTCTAGATCTGGCTGTGACAGGGAAGGGGCCTGCCTCCAGGCTACGGGTCACCAGCTTAGCTTAATCTGAGCCAAAGATGAGGTGTCAGAAGGGAGAAGTGGCCAATGTTTGGTTTTCCTGAGATCATTTTTCTCCAAGTCAATGGATGTCTTAAGACTATGCACCTCTCCAGCTCACACATTGTCCCCACTGGACACTGTTCCTGGCTGTAATTGAGGGAATCCATGATGGTCTCCTAAAAACCCTAATACAGGCCCCTGTATCTGCAGCCCTGATGAATGAGTAAAAGCAAGAGTTAAAGAGGGCAACAGCATTTCACTGAGCAATTGCACTGATTCATGAATGGTTTTAAATGCTTTATACACTTATTGAAGTCTCATCCCATGAAATGAGGAAATAAGGCTCAGAGAGACTAAGGATTTGCCCAAGGCCACATAAATAGATGCAAGGAGCCGTACAGAGATGGAGTCACATAAAATTTCTAATTTTTCCCTGCTGCCTGCAGATACACACACACAGACATACATACCCACCTACCTCTTCCAGAGATTAAAACACCTCTGACCTCACTACATATGTAGGGGACAATTTTGGTAAGTGCTTGACACACATTTAATCCTAACAACACTTACCCATTGTTAACCCATTTTACGGAAGAGATAAAGTCTAAAGAGTTCCAGTAACTTTCTTAAGGTTTACATAATTTATAAAGTGGCAGGTTATGATACATTCTCAACTAATCTGATTCCAAAGCCTGCATTTGTAATCATTACTCAGTGAATATTCGCTGAATGAATCAGTGAATGAACAGATAGACAAATAATTTGGGGAGATGAGTGCATAGTATATAGTCTCACTAATACCATGCCCTGGATCTTATGCCTAGAATGTGTAAGATAATCCTAAACTCTGTCAGAGAGGGTGGTGGAAGCCATGCATCTGTCTAGTGCTGGCCAGGATTTAGGGAGGTACTGAGGAAAGTGAAAGCATAAGTAGAGGGAAAAAAAGGAGGGACTTATCACCATCATTAAAATTTTTTAAAACTGAGCTGAGCAATGATGACAGCTATATACTGAGTACACCTAACTTTGGAGCAGAAATAGTGTGAAGAGTTAAGAGAATGGGTCTGAAATCCCCATCTCCCTGTCTTCCACTCCTACCGTGTGGCTCTCCCTAGGTGAGGTCTGAAAAGGACAGAAAAATGCTCCAAAAGGAAGGCTCCAGAATGTCTTTAGAAACATGGTAGATATGGACAGAACATAGAGACTCAAGGTCAGACCTGTGCCCTGCAAGTTGAGTGGCGGGAAGATGTCTTTGCAGATGGCTGAGCTGAGCGTGATCTCCTGCAGGTCTCGGGTTCATGTCACGGGAGCGGCCAGTCCCGGCCAAACCAGTGAACACGCTGCTCCTCCGCTTACGTTTGTATTTCTCTCCCTTCTCTTGAGGACTTAGCAGATATTCAGTATGTGGTAAGGAGGAAAACACCATCCAAAATATTTGAATTGAGAGAGAGAAAACACAAAATGTAAAGGAAATCTCAGTTCTGCTTCTCCTAACTATGGATGTGTACCTTTGGGTCAGATATTCACCCCCCTTGGCCTCTTTCCTTAGCTAAGAAATGGGATAATGGTTCTAACTACTGTGATTACTAGGGGAATTAGATATCATCTCTGCAGAGTCCCTAGCAGTATGTGCAGCTGAGTAGGTGCCCTATACAACTTGTTTTTACATCTTTTCTCTTTACTGTTGTCATTGTCTATTTCATAAAACCTGTTTACTTCAGCAGTCTCACAGCCATATGTCCCCTCAATCCTGATCCCACCCAGGCAGATGAAAACCCGACCCTTAACAGGTCTTATCATCTGAGTGGAGAGAGGAGAGGCTTCAGGCTGAGCTGGAAAAAAAGAGTGTGTCCAAGTTAGTACAAAGTGGCCTTTCTGGAGCCTCTAAGTCCATTACCTTGTCCATGAGCCAGTCAGCTAGAGGGGACAATGCCATCTCAGATTCAGTTACCTTGAAAAAATGGTATTCATTATCAACAGTCAGATTGGCAATGAAATTCAACCAGAGCTCTAGCCGTGGTCACACCGATGAGCAAGGCCGCTCACCACCAACACACACAGCATCAAAGTAAATCTTATATTTGGAAATAATTACCTTTGACTTTTTTTTTTCTCTTGTGCTTGGTCTAACATGAATGGATCTGATTGAAAATAGAACAAAACAGTATATTAAAACCCGAGAGTCTGTCCCAGGACTCCAGGAAGGGTGATAAGAGCTGAAGAGGAGGCCGTCTTGCTCAGCTGTGGGCGGGGACTGGAGTCTCAGTCAGTGGGATGACTGACAGCGCTCTGATCGGCCCCGCCCATACTGGGCATAGAGGGCAGGGTTTGCTGGGGGGATGCTCTCCAGGGCGGGACCTTGGGTGGTTCTTAGAATTCGGGGCAACAGTCTTCCGAAAAAAGCAGAATGGAGAAAACTGCCTAACACCACCACCAACGATGATGATGGGGACAAGAGAGACGGCAGTACTGCCGCCACCAGCACCAGCAATAGTGCCGAATATCGAGAGGGCCCAGGGAAGAAGGAAGGTCATAAAAGGCAAGAAAAGGACTGAGGTGCGGAGAGGGAAACTAATTTTTTTTTAATCCTAATTTTTCACTAGACAACAAAGTGATACTTCTTTATAGTATTATTAGTTTATCCACAAAACCACCTCATGAGTTTTCTGCTACTTTTCATATAAAGAAACTGAGACAAAGAAACCGGACAACTTCTCCCGTCTCGCAGCTAGTAAGGGCCAGAGGTGAAACTGGGCACCAGGTCTCCTTGCGTTCTCCCAGGCTGGTCTCCAGTGGGTCCGCATCATGCCCCACGGAGCAGTGGCCTGATTTTCCTGCCAGTTCACACCGGTAAGGAGAGGTTCACTGTCTTCTCCTTTCTCTTCACTCTACCTCTCTGATTTCTTTTTTTAGTACCAAATACACAGTCAGGTAGGTCCATTGGAGACTGGGATGCCCTGGGCTTTGGTTCTCCTGGCTGATTCTCTGCAGGATTGTGCCTTTTCCTCCTCCTTTCTTGTCTTCCTCGCAGTGATTCTCATCTGGCTTGGTTTGCGTCCTCTCATCTTCTTTCTTCTTAAGGATGGAGTGTTTTTCCTCTCTTTGGAGGCAGTTGTTTCCAATAAAACCTCGCTTGTTTTCTTTAAATTGTTCAGTTATTTTAAATTTCTTCTTCCACGATTCTCTGACTGCATTTCTGCTCTCCAACTGGGCCTCTTGGTTCTCTCTGTTTCTGAATGAAGACAAAGGAAGGTATTAGAAACTTCAGAGCCCACCTGCTCCCGGGAGCAGAAAGGCACAGCAAAGAGTAAATTGCACATGCCAATCTTTCCAGGACTTTTATTATATCTCGGGTCAAATAGTAACACAGCTGGAGACACCTTGGCTGGTCACTAGAACAATCGGTTTTCCTGGTTTCCATAAAGGCAATCTGTTGTACACTGAGGGGCTCTGGTGAGTGCTTCTGTTAGGTGCCTATCTGTCAGGGTCCTGGCGGAAAGCAGATGGCATGCTCAACCTGGAAACTCAAAGAGTTTAATAAAAGAACTTACAAAGGTGTAGGAGCCTGCAGAGGAACCACACAAGATAGGTGTCCTGGGGATAGCAACAGCAGAGCTCTGTTACCACTTGTAGTCCTGAAGGGATGAGCACAAGGAGCAGTCCTCTGCCTTGTAAGGGGAGCTGTGATCTTGGCCAGTGGAGGCCACCAGCCTAGGAACTCACAGGAAGGCAGATGAGAGAACACAAGCTTCCACCCACTCTCTCTCCTCTCTGAACTTTCCTGCTGGGACTCTCCATTGGCTGCCACCAGCCAGAAACCAGTCTCAGGAGAACCCATTGAGGTTGTTAATACCAGTCAGACATCTGGGTCACAGACCAGGTGGGAATGGGTGGAGAATACATCTGGAGAGGCATGTGGAAGTAATCCAGCAGAGTGAACATGTGTGTAATATACCTCTTAGCCCACATATACATGCATATATACACATAAGCATGCACTAAGCTGATTTTTTAAATGTTTGAATTTTCTTTAAGGGAGCAGTCATTCAGGGGCCACCTCTTGCTCTGTTTGGCCTGTATAAGTTACTGAGTATCTTGTTTTCCTATAATTCTATTACCGAATGTTTGAAGAGCAGGTAGAATACTAGGAAGTGGCACTCTCTTCAGTGGGGATCATATGTGTAGAAACCATCTTCAGATATCAAGATGGCCAAAGGTTTCAATCTAAAGATACAATACGTCAAAAGGAAAGACCTATTCTTGTTCCTAAAGAACTCACTCCAGGAGAAGGAAAAGTCAAATCAAAGGTGAATGCTTCTGTTTGAAGAGGAATACCCGAGCCACCTCACCTGAGCAGTGGGAATAGAGAGAATAGAGCCTTATCCAAATGATGGAGCCATAGGGGAAGAGAGGATTTTTTCTGGGAGCTTTGGATTAGAATGAATGAAATCAAGAACTGGGTTGAATCCAGAGCTCAGTAGAGACCCAAAATGGAATTCAGAGGTTCTGAAAGGGATGTCACGTTGGCATGTCACATAGAGTAGGTATATAACAGTTAGCACACGACACCATCCCTGTAACACAGCCGATGATCCATGTCCCCATTACAGCACTGTTACTTTGGCATGTGTTGTTGGCATGTATCTCTCTACCACTGGCTCATGAAGATCTTGTTGATCACCATCCCTCTAACATACAGCCTGGGACACAGGAGGTCCACCGCAGTAGTCTATTGGACAAATGAACACTGCTATTTGTCCATTTTGATGACTTTCCATGGGACTAGGGTTTACTTCTGAGTTCCACTGACACGGGCCACGAAAGAACTATCCATGCCATTCAGGTTTCACTTTTACCAACGGTTCCACAAGGTCCAGTCCATAAATTAGCTTTCACATCCGCCAGGAGGCCATCTCTCTCATGGGCTCTCAGGTAGATGGCACTCATCACAGTGAACCTGGACTCACCTCCAGCTCCCGTGTTCTTGTTCCAGCCTTTTCCAAGACCTGGCTCACTTAGTTCTCATTTACTCCTCTGTCCTTGCTCCACCTGCACATTCTTTTGAATCTAGGCTTTAGATTGACAACTCCATTATGTTGCTGTTTTTTAAAGTCACAGTCTGTTCCTTTATTTGTCTTCTTCAAAGAATTTATTTCTCCAATTCTATTTTTGAAGGAGCTACAGACCCCAAGACAGATACCCAAGACAGGAAAAGGAGATGTAAATATTCGTTTGGTGTCTAATCCTTGTCTGTCCATCTCCACAACCACTCTGATATTACAATCGTCATTTTATAAAGAAGTGAACCAATTATCACAGAAACGACAGGATTTATTCAGCATCTCATGGTGAGGCATTGGAAGTTGTGCAGTTGAGCCATGGTCATAAATCTGTGACAAAGCCCATGCTCTTTCCATCCTACTGGTAACAGTGGAGCCCCACGGCACCCAGATCCCTCTGTAACTGTGCCACTTTGAAAGAACTGAGAGTGAAGGAGGGGCATAACTATCTTCCCTTGGCAAACCCTGTTTCCATTAGAATTTAATTTAGATTTAATAAAATGTTTAGTGAATCTTAATTAAACCTAAATTGAAATTAAAAATGGTTTAACAAGGTTTAATAGTGATGTGAAAGATCACACAATTGCACTTCAATAAATATTTTCCTAATAACAAATAACCATTTCATTAGTGAGGAAAAATGTTGTCATTAAGTCTAAATTAAATTAAATTATCCATAATTTACTGGCATAGTTAACAGTATGTTAATGAAAAATATGTAAAGTTTTTTTTTTCACCCGGCTTGTTACAAATAACTCCAGTTTAGAGAATTTAAAGACAGTAGTAATGGGAGGCTGGTCTGAAGCCAATGGAACCGTCACTGAGATTCTGTCTTATCTAATAACAGAGACAATGGGGAACGGGGAAAAGGAGGCATGGGGCTTCCCACCAATGCCACATGGATTTTCATCAAAGTCACAACCATAAAAGGGGTGTTGATACGAGTGGGTAAAGAGATTGTGAACGTAGGGGATCTCTGGCTCAAGGAAAAGCTAGCAGGAAAATTCTGACTCCTATTTATAAGCCCCTAGAGTGGTTTAGTCTCTCCACCCACCCCTATCAACACCCCATTTTATGGTTGTGACTTTGATGAAAATCCATGTGGCATTGGTGGAAAGCCCCATGCCTTCTCTGTCCCCTTCCCCATGGTGTGGGGGATAGAGAAGGGGATATGGGCTGAATTGTGTACCTCTTGTAGCACTTTGAGAAGTGTCAGAGATTCATATTCCAAGTCAAAGTGGTAGCTCCCACTTACTCCTGATCTCCAAGCTTCTCAGAATAGGAAATAGGAAGTGGCTTGTACTGCTCTCCACCACCCACAGGATATTATCAAGGGCTGCATTAATACTGCAGCCATGAGCCACATGGGGATGTGGAACCCTTGAACTATGGCTACTCCTGAGATGTGTGTGAGTATAGAATATGCCTTGGATTTCAAAGACTTAGAGAATGTAAGCTTCTCACTAATAATTATATTCTATTGATTGATAATTTTCTATTGATTATATTGAATTAATGATATTTTGGATACATTGGTTAATTAAAATACATTTTTCTAAATTACTTTCTCCTGTTCCTTTTTGGTTCATTCAATGTGGCTACTAGAAAATTTAAAATTATGTATGTGGCTCACATATTCCTATTAAACAGAACTGACCTCAATGGATCAACCTTAAAGTGATAGATTTTATCCTCTTTTGCATTAGCATTAACATACATTCTTTCCTGCATCCATTTATTCAACAGATGTGTTTGAACCTCATTTAGCACAAACTCTGTGTTAGATATTAAAGATACTTAGGCACATTCATGCACACATTCATATGCCTACGCAACAATACATGCTCATGCGTATTCAAATGGACCCACAACACAGGGACATGCACACATATGCAAAAATGCCAGTGCAGACAACCATGAATTAAATGCCACAACCAGGTTCTGAGAACCAGACACTCCTTAACTTAGTAGACTTCCACTCTTCAGAAAGGTTTAGCTATTCTAGTAACCAGCCAGGTACAGTCACAAGTCTTTATTTCCAGAAGGACAGTCAGAAAAAAGTGTGGCCAAGGCCTCTCTCCATGATTTTGTGATAGCTGACAGACCCAGGGTTCCAGGTGAGAAGACCAAATGTACAGATTCAAACCTATTTCATCACAGCTAAGCACACAGGAAGGCCAGCTGGTGATAGATTTGTTTCCATGGATGCTCTTTTTCTTAGGACCTGACTTCCTGGGCTCACCCAGAGTGCTGAGAACAGAGAAGAGCCCGCTCAGCCCAGAGACACTGACCAGCTGTTGTTGGAACAGTTTGTTGTGATTTCATTCAAATAACTTTCTGGCTCACCCCTTAGGGTTGTTGGCCTAGGGAGGAAGGGAGAGGAAGGAGGTATAATGGACATCCAGTCAGGAGAAACCTGACTGTATAGAAATGTATAGGAGGGGAAACCCTGGAGCTGAAAGACAACTGAGGAGGGTTTCCCACTGGCCAGGGCTGACTGGGCATGGGAGGCTGTCTTAGTTGCTTGGGTCACCTAACTAAATACCGTAGCCTTCAGGGCTTAAACAACAGACATTTATTGTCTTACAGTTCTGTAGGCTAGGAAGTCTGAGATCAAGTTTTCGGCAAAGTTCTCTTCCTAAAGAGCTCTCTCTCTTCCTCAGTTGCCTAGAGCAACCTTCTTGCTGTGTCCTCACTACACATAGGGAGTGTTCCGGTGTTTCCACTGCTTCTTATAAAGGCCAGTCAGGTTGGGGACCCACCCTTGTGGCCTCATTTAACATTTATTGCCTCCTCATAGGCCTTACCTCCAAATACAGTCATTTGGGAACTAGGGCTTCAACATATGAATTTGGAGGAGGAGACATATTCAGTCCACAACAGAGTATGACACAAATTCTATAAGTGTCATTAGAAAAAAAAAAATGCTGCCCACTGGACTCAGCTGCTGAGATGGGGAAGAACTACTGTCATCAGGGTGAAGAAGCATTGCTTAAGACACAGCTGAGAGAAACCAAGCAGAAACAAAACTGCCAGTCCGTTCTTCTAGTTTGCCAGCCTCTCTCTAGCTCCCCCTACTGGCAGAGCCTCAAAAAAACACACAAAATGTTCAGCAGCAGCCACACAAAGCACAAAACATATGAGCGTGGATTTGAACACTAGAGAGAGGCAGTAGCTTAATAACCAACTCAAGGACGTCTATCAGAGTGAAGGATGATGCAGAAAGGGGGAAGGAAGGAACCTAACTCCGACTCCAAAAGTCTGTTGTGCACAATTCTATCCCTGGGATAAGACTCCACCAGAAACAGAACCCTTGGTCAAATGCTCTTAAGAAATATTCATATTCTGTTGGGAATTCATAAAGATGCTTTAGAAAAGCACGTCCTTTGATAGCCCCTGCAGGAAAGAGACATGTCGTATTCCTTTTAACCCAGAACTCCCCAAATATCTTTGACCACAGAATTGGGAGTTTTTTTTTTCAAAATAACTATTAATTTCCAAAGCAATTTTCCAAACATTTTCTGCAAAACTTCAAGAAGATTGTGCTGACAATACTGTAGACACTCACAAGCTCACAAGACAGATGATTAACTCTGGACTATTAATAATGTGGCTCATATTTGGACAGGTTGAACTTTCCCTCAAATGCTTCAGTCTCGTGACTACTGAAGCTGAATGTGGGGGCAGGGGTCATCACCCTTATGCCATTGGGGGTTTCCTAGAAGACAGAAACCACATGACGGCAGAAGACACTTTTTTCTTTATTCTTGACTATCATATTGCCAGCATCCATCACAATGCATAGGACCTGGTAAGCATTCGATAATATGTGCTGTATGTAACCCGGGGAAGAAGGCAAGCAAATTATCTGCCAAAAGAGTCAACGATTCCTCATGTGTTAAACATGGGGAGTGGCAACATACAAGTGCAGTGCTGTCCTATAGAAGTGTAATGCGAGCTGCTATGTAATCTAAATTTTTCTAGTAGCTCCATTAAATAAATAGTAAAAAGAAACAGGTGGCAGTAATTTTAATAATATACTTACATAACAATATATCAACATCATTCCAACATGAAATCAATATAAAGATATTAATACAGTACTTTGCACTCTTTTTCTTATTAAATTCTTGAAATCTGGTGTGTATTTTACATGTATAGCACCTCTTAGTTTGCACTGGCCACATTTCACATGTTCAAGAGCCACCATATTAGACAGCATGGATCTAATGATTTCCAAAGTACAGCACAAAAATTGGGGGACAGGGGTAAACATATTTGCAAATAAATGTTGATCCAGAAATTACTGTCCTATTGCAGTTATTGAATATTTTGAAAACATTTGATTTAACTGACATTATTCACATTTAAGTTCATGGTGGACATGAAGCACTTCCAATGACCCCCAAAAAAGCTAATAGGGGGTCATTTCACTACAGTAGATTCTACCAGAAAAGCTAATGATATTTTCACACTTGAAAAATGAGAAGATAAAAGTTCCGGAGAAAATAAAGGCTGGAAGCAGCAACACAGTTAAAATTTCCTCTCTCTTCTCCCAAAGCCAGTAATTGCCACTGGCATGAAACCTCTAGGGTCTTAGGGTTTCTTAGGGTTGATAAGTGATAAGAGGGCAGGTGCCAAATAGGTCTTACTGTGGTGAATTCCCAATGCCTGTGAAGTGCCTGTACCTTGCCAGATGCTCAAAAAAATCTCTGGAATGAATACAATGAGAGAGAGGAGAGTAGGCAAAGAAAGCACATGCAGTTTTCTAAGAGCCGAGTATGGAGATGCACAACCAGAAAGTACCGTCCCATGTGAGTGGGGAGGTGGTGCCCCTCTTCCCAGCTGTGCCTTGTCTTCACTCTAATTGCAAGGGGGTGAATTAAAACATTTACAGGTTTCCTGCCCAGAGATGTTTCAGCATCTTCCCTGGGGCAGCAGACATGGGCTGTACAAAAATCTGAGTTATTTCTCCAACCTTCCAATCTCTAGTTTTACCTCAACAGTCCGTTCTCCAGATGAACCACAGAGTCTAATTCTTCACAGCATCTGATTTCCTCAAGGACCAGTTGTATTCAGCTCCAGGTGTCTAACTCAGAGCCTAGCACAGTGCCTTTTACCAAGCAAGCTGTCCAGAAACACTGACTGTGTATTCTTAAGGGAAGGAAGGAAGGAAAGAGAGAAGGAAGAAAGGCGGGGAAGGGAGAAAGGAAGAAAATTACCAAGAGGGCCCCTCAGCATTTGTCTTTATATCTTAACGGCATCATTTTGGTAGAATATAAATTTGGTATTTTTGACATTGTTTTTTAACTATGCATTCAAATCTAAAGTATTTATCTGCCAAAGCAGGGAAAATGCCTTTGCCCTGGCTCACATATGCAAATACAACATGTCTGTAAAGGGTTTTTTCATTCATCAGGGCAAATTGCTTCGGTCCACACAGCTCCAAGACATTTTTTGAAGATGATTACAGTTCTGTTTATTCTGCCTCCTGGAAATTGGAGACAACTTGATATTTGTATTATGAGGAACCCTTCTCTTAAGGCTGAATGATCCTTCATGGCTCTGTTCTCGGACACAGATGATCTTTTATATGACCATCAGCTCTGTGTTGGGAGATTTGGGTTACAAGCCTTTCAAAACTCCCTTGCCCTAGATAAATAACACTGTGTGTCTGAGACATTCTGAAAGGGGAAACAAAGTAATCTAAACAACATTTTTGTAAAATGCCAATTTGTAGAAGTACTAGTTGCTTTCTCTGTAAACAAAGCATGCCATTTATTGGGAGAAAAAAGACTGAAGGGTCTCCTGCTTGGGCTTTATCTATTATTAGTTTTCTGTTGGAGAGAAGTGATATAGAGTTTTAACATTAAAAAAAAACCTAATAAGTATTTCAGCTGTCTGGGTATTGTGAGCTGAAGACATCTGTATTTATAATTAGTCCTTTCATAAATGTGATTGTGGGATGTCATGTGATCACCCCTGAAACCAACACCTGGAACTTTGAAAGGATGGCCATTCAGCATTCCCGTTCCCGGGTTTGGACGGTGCGCACAGGGAAGTCCTGGCAATCGCATTAACAGTGTTATCAAGAAGACTCCAGATCCAAATGATTTTCCTGTCTGTAAATTAAATAAGAATATGGAAAAAAATCCACTGGGGCTCACAGGAAAGCACAAATATAACAGTGAGAAGTTCCTGTCATAAGGGCATTTCAAAACCCTGTTATCAAAAGGCCTACTGTATGGAGCCTGAACAAGTCCTCAGCCTCAGAGAATGAGTCAAAGGGCACCCCCGAGGTTCTCCTGGTTTTAACAGCATGAAAAGTGCACGGTCCCATGGAAGCCAAAACTAAGCCAGAGGAGAAGGTGGAGGGGTGCCAGCCTTGAATCTATGAAAGGCCCTTTTGGAATCTCTGGCCTTTAAGTTCTTGTGGAGAAAGCATCATACCCAAGGGATGATAAAATTAAATAGTGCTTGGTTTTTTTTATCCAAGGGACTCATCATGAAAAATTGTACATTATAGTTTTGAGTATGTGAAGGGCACTGGTTATAAAAATACAAGTCCTCCCATTGGCAGGCTCTGCATTGCCTCTTGGTCCTCTTCTCTCTGGTCACAGCTAGTCAAAGGCCACTATCACCAGCGAGAGGCTAGCGATTGCACACTCAGCTTCTTGCAAGTCACACCAGCCCTGATGTGGGAGAGAGAAGCATGATCTACATTCAAACTTTTCTAATCTCAAATCCCTCAGGTTCTCTGTGACTTGCAGCAAAGGCTTGGAAAGCTAATTGGATTGACTTCCGTCTATTTTTCTTAAATTTTCTTTCTTCTCCAACCCTTGTCCCTTATTCTTTCTTATTAATGGTGATTCATAGAGAAAAGTCTATGCAAACTGACAATAGATGGAGGTTCCTCTTCCGGTCACTTGTTATCAATGCCATTAAATCCCCTTTAACGGCATTGGGAAGTGTGAAAGATGACTGGATTTAATCAAGGGCTGTGAACAGTTTATCCACTGCCCCATTTGACTGGTGGGATATGTTTAAACTGCAAGTATTAAAAGCCCAGTAGGAGATATGTTTTGGAGAACTGGTATGTTTATTCTCAACAAACTTATTTTAAGTTAAAAAAGGACATTTTGGATATATGGTGTCTTAAGTGCACATTGATAAAAACCTTCACAAAGATAAAGCTCAATAATTACACTGCAAACTCTAGTGATTATCCACCAAATACAGCACATTTTGGCAGAATTGAAACAGAGTTTTGGTAGCTTTCAGACAATCCCTTACTGAAAGCCCTGGCAGTGTATTTCAGGAAATAAGTGCAAGAAAGTATGAGAGCCCCAAATGAAGAGGGATATTGCTGGACCCATGGGAACAGTTAGAAAGTCAGAGGACATCCCTTAGAAGGTCTTTGCCCCAGCCTGTGATGTCATCAGGGCTTCATGTCTCCCACGAAAGGTGGGTCATTCTCACCAGAGTTAGCACAGCAGAATAGCAGCTGAGAATAGTAGCACAGCAGAGTAGTAACCCCTACTCACTGGAGCCAGATGCCAACCCTGGTGAAAGATTCTGCCTTTTTAATACCCACAAAGCATGCAATTGCCACCCCTCTCGTAAACAAAATGAAAGATTCCCTGGGAGAATCTGGGTTTCAAAATGCAGTTTGTACTAAAGATCAAAATAAGGCTTTCTTCATCTTTGTTCCAAATCTGTAACTCACCTTAGCCAGTCAGCCCCCAAGGGGCAGTCCTCGTGCGGTCATTATACAGAAGCCCTGAGAGAAAGACAGGCCTGAGGACAAGGAGGAGATGGAAGGGCTGCATGTCTGTCACCGTTTCCTTAACACGGGAGCCAGGACGGGTAATAAAAAAAGGGTCTCCTAGGGTCCTGGTCTCTAACTAATACTCACCTTCCTCATTCATAAAATGTGGTTTCATGAATGCAATTCTTGGTTGCTCAATACTTACGGTAGAGCTTGTAAGGAGGATATGGCCAGAAATGTAGCAAAAGAAAGCAATATATATTCTCTCTCCCTTATCCTTACATGTTATAAGTAAGCGATAGAGGTGGAATTGTGATACAAGCCAGCATCACACAACTGGGACTTATGTTCTATCATTCTCCCTCTCATTCACAATCACGGGGTTCATCTGTTCACTCATTCATCTTTCCTTCTGGAACAACATTTCTCCTTCAGAGTGCCCACCCTCCCTGTAAGACAATGAATCTTTTGTGACCTGCTCAGCCTAGGTCAATCTGATTTGAAATAACCTTAACTGTAAGAGCAAACTTGTGTGATGTGGGGGGATGGGTGCATATATTTTGTAAAATGAAACCTTCATGCTTTCAGTTAAAGTTTCTACCTAATCTCAAAACTTAGCCTTTGATGAGAATACCAGCATTTCTCTTTTTAGGGAGTTAAAGAGCTGTAGTGTGAAATAAAGATACTCCTAAAAATTGAGAGCTAACTGATACAAATTTCAGCCTGACATACATATGATCACTTTAGAAATAATAGACCAATTTTTTTAATATGCATGTTTTTTCAAGGTAACACCTTATAAAAGAAATAGTTATTCATGTATATTTAATTGTTCTCACAATAACAAAAATAAGTACATGCAGGGTAAAACATTCTGTGGAGACACTCAGTCATTCATTATCCACCTCCAGAATAACACAACAGTGGAATTAATGCTTGTCATCATCCACGGAGTGTGTCTTTTTTTCACTTTTCACTTAGGTGGCTACATATGTATAAGGACTTTTCTTATGAAGCAATATATAATGGAGATGATTTATGCAACATCTACAGAAAGTCAGCCCTGAAAGTGATAAGAACATGGCTGGTGTCACAATTATGAATTTATATTAAGAATCAATTCTTATGATTACAGGGAGAAAGAGAATGCAAGAGCTGTTCAAGGCAAGGAGGAAGATGAGAGACCAAAGAGAATAGATCTAGAACCAGTGTAGTTTTGGCTTCAATCCACTATAGAGTAAACAAGACAGTCTTTTAACGATATTTTTCTTTACATTCATAGTCTTCTTTCTTATTGAGTTTTCTCATACCTTCACTCTTTGAAATGAACTGAGAGAGTTATTTAAAGGAAAAGTTTGATATACGGAAGGCTTCTGGCATACAACTGCAGGAAACTGGCCCCTCTTTCAGGATCCGGGGATATCTACATTGGGAGAAACTTAAATGAGCCAATAATTTAAGAATTTTAGGTTTTAACTCTGATCAGCATATAGCTCTTATTTATTATGGGTGTGTTGTGAATATATTTTGGCTTGCTCAGAAAGAGAACTGTTATTGATTATCAATGTCTGCTATAGGCATAGATGTCATGAGTGATATTATCTGTGCTATATATTTGACACCTCTGATTCAGTCCAAACCTGTCATTGTACAGATGTGAATGCCAAGGCTCAAAGATTGCTTAGTAACTTGTTCCAGCTGTCATAAGAGAAAGCTCATGACAACAGCCCAGTCTCCTAGTTTTATAGTGGCCAGTTTAGAACTGAATTCCAGATATCCTGAGCCTCAGTCCTACACCTTTTCCATTCCTCCCCACCCTCTTTCCTTTTCAAAACTTTTCTGCTGCATCTGTTATTTTTTCTAGTAAGAATGCATTGCTGATTTTAATGTGAATCAAACAAAAAAAAAATACAGCCAAACTTCACTATAAAGCAAAGAACATCCCAGAGGATTAAAGATGGTGGCATGAGAGGTGAGACACAGGCTTCCTCCTCAAACTGCATATAATACGAAAATATAATTAATACAACTAATCCTGAAAGAGCAACAGGAAAGAGGACTGTGCCAGACTGTATACACCTGGAGAAAAGAGCAGACCTCACAGAACAGGGTAATGTACCAAAGCTGTGGCCTGGCAGAACCCAAGCCCTTCCCCCACCCCAGCTCACCAGGGAGAGAAAGAGAAACAGAGCAGGGAGGGAGTGGAGGCCTGGGACTGCTGAATACCAAACTCCGGGGATCTGCTCTGGGAGCACAAACCTACAATTCATGGTGCTTGCATGATACTCTCGTGATTATGGGGTTGGAAAGCTAAGACAGGCAGAATTCCTGGAGAGACTGAGATTCCAGCCACTTGTGGAAAGCAGGGATCCATATCCGGCTGCTCTGGGACAAAAGAAAGGTGGGCAGTCTGAGACACTTCCTAACAAGGAAGCCCTTAGCAAGAGGGCTGTTAAAGGGGCAAGGATTGCACAGAGCTTACTGCTCAGGAGAGAGGACAGGTACAAAAAAATTGTCCGGGTCCACTCGGGTTGGGAGCTTTGCCATATAGACTCTCATATTTAAGGAGGAAAAATTAATCTTCCTCCTTAGACGATCTTCAGGTGCTCCAGCTCCATGGCTGGCTACACAGCGCCAAGGACCCCCTCCGTGAAACGCAGCTTACTGCGCCTTTCTCCCAGCCAGCCCCACCTGGCTCACAAACCAGCAAACCCTACCTTGGCATTAGCCCAGCCAAAGGGAAGATCTGTCTACAGCAACTACAAATGCAAAGCATCGAGGCTTATACCTGTGTGCTCAGCCCACTGGTTCAGGCAGTGGAGACAGGCATAGCAGCCAGGTAGCAGGAAACAGCTCTTTCCTCCTCCAGGCACCAATACCACTCCCCTGTGACCCCCGACATTGCTTCAGGGGCTGAGCAGCTCTAAGGAGTAGAGCTTCTGGGCACTAGAGGGCACAATATACAAATATGAAACACCAAAGGAATCTGGTTCAGAGTAAAATTATTAATACCACTCCTGAGAAAGATTTAAATGACATCGACCTCATGACTATTCCTGAAAGGGAGTTCAAAATAAAAATCATTAACATGCTCATGGAGGTACGGAAAGATATGCAAGCATTCAGGAATGAATTCCAGTCGGAGATCCAATCGTTGAAGAGCACAATGGACTGTATTTAAAGCAGATTGGATACAGTGGAGGAGATGATAAATGAAATAGAAAGTAGAGAAGAGGAATACAAAGAAGCTGAGGCACAGAGAGAAAAAAGGATCTCTAAGAATGAAAGAATATTGAGAGGACGGTGTGACCAATCCAAACAGAACACTATTCACATTATAGGGGTACCAGAAGAAGAAGAGAGAGAAAAAGGGATAGAAAGTGTCTTTGAGGAGGTAATTGCTGAAAACTTCCCCAATCTGGGGAAGGAGATAGTCTCTCAGGCCATGGAGGTTCACAGATGTCCCAACACAAGGGACCCAAGGAAGACAACACCAAGACATATAGTAATTAAAATGGCAAAGATCAAGGATAAGGACAGACTATTAAAAGCAGCCAGAGAGAGAAATAAGATCACATACAAAGGAAAGCCCATCAGGCTATCATCAGACTTCTCAACAGAAACTTTACAGGCCAGAGGGGAGTGGCATGATGTATTTAATGCAATGAAGGAGAATGAAGGAGAAGGGCCTTGAACCAAGATTACTTTATCCAGCAAGATTATCATTTAAATTTGAAGGAGGGATTAAACAATTCCCAGATAAGCAAAAGCTGAGAGAATTTACCTCCCACAAACCATCTCTACAGTGTATTTTGGAGGGACTGCTATAGATGGAAGTGTTCCTGAGGTTTAATAGCTGTCACCAGAGGTAATAAAACCACAGTGAAGAAAGTAGAACAGCTAATTACTAAGCAAATGCAAAAATTAAAATAACTATCTCCAAAGTCAATCAAGGGATAGACAAAGAGTACAGAATATGATACCTAATATATAAAGAATGGAGGAGGAAGAAAAAAAAAGAACCTTTAGATTGTGTTTGTAATAGCATATTAAGGAGTCAAATTAGACTCTTAGATTGTAAGGAAGTTAACCTTGAACCTTTGGTAACCACGAATCTAAAGCCTGCAATGCTAATGAATACATACCTATTGATAAGCACCCTGAATTTAAATGGACTGAATGCACCAGTCAAAAGACACAGAGTCACTGAATGGATAAAAAAACAAGACCCATCTATATGCTGCCTACAAGAGACTCACTTTAAACACAAAGACATACACAGACTAAAAGTGAAGGGATGGAAAAAGATGTTTCATTCAACTAATAGAGAGAAAAAAGCAGGAGTTGCAGTACTTGTATCAGACAAAATTGACTTCAAAACAAAGAAAGTCACAAGAGACAAAGAAGGATATTACATAATGATAAAAGGGTCAATCCAACAAGAAGATATAACCATTATAAATATCTATGCACCCAACACAGGAGCACCTACATATGTGAAACAAAACTAACAGAATTAAAAGGAGAAATAGAATGCAATGCATTCATTCTAGGAGACTTCAACACTCCACTCATTCTGAAAGACAGAGACAGAGGCACTGAACAACACAATAGAACAGATGGACCTAACAGACATCTACAGAACTCTACACCCAAAAGCAGCAGAATACACATTCTTCTCAAGTGCACATGGAACATTTTCAAGAATAGATCATATACTAGGCCACAAAAAGAACCTCAGTAAATTTAAAAAGATTGAAATTGTACCAACAAGCTTCTCTGATCACAAAGGAATGAAACTAGAAAAAAAATTACTCAAAGAAAATGAAAAAGCCCACAAACACATGGAGGCTTAATAACATGCTCCTAAATAATCAATGGATCAATGACCAAATAAAAACAGAGACCAAGCAATACATGGAAACAAATGACAATAATTCACACCACAAAATCTGTGGGATGCAGTGAAGGCCGTGCTAAGAGGGAAATATATTGCAACACAGGCCTACCTCAGGAAAGAAGAACAATCCCAAATGAAGAGTCTAAACTCACAATTAATTAAACTAGAAAAGGAAGAACAAATGAGGCCCAAAGTCAGTAGAAGGAGGGACATAATAAAGATTAGAGCAGAAATAAATAAAATTGAGAAGAATAAAACAATAGAAAGAATCAATGAAAGCAGGAGATGGTTCTTCGAGAAAATAAACAAAATAGATAAACCCCTAGCCAGACTTATCATGAAAAAAAGAGAATCTATGCACATAACCAGAATCAGAAATGAGAAAGGAAAAATCACTATGGACACCACAGAAATACAATGAATTATTAGAGAATACTATGAAAAATTATATGGTAACAAACTGAATAACCTAGAAGAAATGGACAACTTTGTAGAAAAATACAACCTTCCAAAGCTGACCCACAAAGAAACAGAAAATCTGAACAGACCAATTACCAGCAATGAAATTGAACTGGTAATCAAAAACCTTCCTAAGAATAAGATGCCTGGACCACGTGGCTTCACCACTGAATTTTATCAAACATTTAGTGAAGACCTAATACCCATCCTCCTTAAAGTTTTCCAAAGAGTAGAAGAGGGAATACTTCTAAACTCACTCTGTGAGGCCAGCATCACTCTAATACCAAACCAGGCAAAGACACCACAAAAAAAGAAAATTACAGACCAATATCCCTGGTGAACATAGATGCAAAAATACTCAACAAAATATTAGCAACCAAATTCAAAAATACATCAAAAAGATCATCCATCATGATCAAGTAGGATTTATTCCAAGGATGCAAGGATGGTACAACATTCAAAAATCCATCAACATCATCCACCACATCAACAAAAAGAAGAACAAAAACCACATGATCATCTCCATAGATGCTGAAAAAGCATTTGACAAAATTCAACATCTATTCATGATAAAAACTCACAAAAAAATGGGTATAGAGAGCAAGTACCTCAACATAATAAAGGCCATATATGACAAACCCACAGCCAACATTATACTTAACAGCAAGAAACTGAAAGCTTTTCCTTTAATATTGGAAACAAGACAAGGATGCCCACTCTCACCACTTCTATTCAACATAGTACTGGAGGTCCTAGCCACGGCAATCAGACAACACAAAGAAATAAAGGGCATCCAGATTGACAAAGAAGAAGTTAAACCGTCCCTGTTTGCAGATGTACATAAAAAACCCTAAAGAATCCACTCCAAAACTACTAGATCTAATATCTGAATTCAGCAAAGTTGCAGGGTACAAAATTAATACACAGAAATCTGTGGCATTCCTATACACTAACAATGAACTAGCAGAGAGAGAAAGGAAAACAATTCCATTCACAGTTGCATCAAAAAGAATAAACCTAACCAAGGAAGTGAAAGACCTATACTCAGAAAACAACAAGACACTCATGGGAGAAATTAAAGAAGATACCAATAAATTGAAACACATCCCGTGCTCATAGATAGGAAGAATTAATATTGTCAAAATGGCCATCCTACCTAAAGCAATCCACAGATTCAGTGCAATTCCTATCAAAATACAAATGGCATTCTTCAACGGACTAGAGAATATCGTTCTAAAATTCATATGGAACCAAAAAAGACCCCAAATAGCCAAAGCAATCCTGAGAAGGAAGAATAAAGCTGGAGGGATTATGCTCCCCAACTTCAAGCTCTACTACAAAGCCAAAGTACTCAAGACAATTTGGTACTGGTAAAAGAACAGACCCACAGACCAATGGAACAGACTAGAAAGCCCTGATATAAACCCAACCATATATGGTCAATTAATATATGATAAAAGAGGCATGGACATACAATGGGGAAATGACAGCCTCTTCAATAGCTGGTGTTGGCAAAACTGGACAGCTACATGCAAGAGAATGAAACTGGATTATTGTTTAACCCCATACATGAAGGTAAACTCGAAATGGATCAAGGACCTGAATGTAAGTCATGAAACCATAAAACTCTTAGAAGACAACATAGGCAAAAATCTCCTGAATATAAGCATGAGCAACTTCTTCCTGAATGCATCTCCTCGAGCAAGGGAAACAAAAGCAAAAATGAACTCATGGGACTACATCAAACTAAAAAGTTTCTGTAAAACAAAGGACACCATCAACAGAACAAAAAGGCATTCTACAGTATGGGAGAGAATATTTGTAAATGACATATCTGACAAGGGGTTAACATCCAAAATATATAAAGAACTTACACACCTCAACACCCAAAAAGCAAATAACCTGATTAAAAAATGGGCAGAGGATATGAAGAGACCGTTCTCCAAAGAAGAAATTTAGATAGCCAACAGACACATGAAAAGATGCTCCACATCACTAATCATCAATGCAAATTTAAACCACAGTGAGATATCACCTCACACAAGTAAGGATGGCCACCATCCAAAAGACTAAGAACAACAAATGCTGGTGGGGATGTGGAGAAAGGGGAACCCTCCTACATTGCTGATGGGAATGTAAGCTAGGTCAACCATTGTGGAAAGCAATATGGAGGGTTCCTCAAAAAACTAAAAATACAAATACCATTTGACCCGGGAATCCCACTCCTTGTAATTTACTGAAAGAATACAACTTCTCAGATTCAAAAAGACATATGCACCCCTATGTTTATTGCAGCACTTTTTACAATAGCCAAGATATGGAAGCAACCTAAGTGTCCATCAGTAGATGAATGGACAAAGAAGAGGTGGTACATATACACAATGGAATACTATTCAGCCATAAGAAAGAAACAAATCCTACCATTTGCAACAACATGGATGGAGCTGGAGGATGTTATGCTAAGTGAAATAAGCCAGGCGGAGAAAGACAAGTGCCAAATGATTTCCCTCATTTGTGAAGTATAACAACGAAGCAAAACTGAAGGAACAAAATAGCAGCAGACTCAGAGACTCCAAGAAGGAACTAGTGGTTACCAAAGGGGAGGGGTGTGGGAGAGTGGGTGGGGAGGGTGGGATAAGGGGATTGAGGGGTATTTTGTTTAGTATACATGGTGTGGGGGTCCACAGGAAAAACAGTGTAGCACAGAGAAGGCAAATAGTGAATCTGTGGCATCTTACTGCACTGATGGACAGTGACTGCATTGGGGTATGGGTGGGGACTTGATAATATGGGTAAATGTAGTAACCACAGTGTTTTTTCATGTGAAACCTTCATAAGAGTTTATATCAATAATATCTTAATAAAAAAATTAAAAAGAAAAAAAGAAAAGAAAAACAAATAAAGCAAAGAACATCTGTAGGCACTAATGTACAAATGAAGAAACTGAACATTATATCTCAGTCCAAATATCTCCCAGTTTGAAAATGGGGCATGGGGGCAGATAAAGGACAAAAGTCATCTCTAGTCTGCAATAGAAGGTATTGATTTGGCAGAGCCAAAGCATGTCAGTGTTATATATGTCAGTGGGCCGACTGGCGCACAGCAGATAGTATTGTTCAATAGCAATAAATAATAATTATGTACAGGGATTGTCTCACTGATGCGCCATTCTCCTGGCTTTACTAATAATCAGAATCTGGTTCTTCCAGAGACCTCCCTTCACTCTTATTCTAACAAGGCAGTAATTCATTCCAGGCCCATATATCTCTCCTAAATGTGCCTTCCACACAGGCACATAAGATAATCATAAGTTTAATTAAAGGTCATAACAGCATCCCGGCCTCTGGTCCTCTTCATTCCGTATTGTTGCTAGCCAGTCGCCTTGAAACCAGATACCTGGCGCGCCCAGGGATAAGAGCCCACGGGCTTCCACATCTATGTTCTGGTTTCATAACTCACCAGGAAAAATAATTCTCAACAGCCTATATCTGTGAACTTTGGGTAGAGGCTTAAGTCACCAACCAGGTTTCTTGTTTTCATTGAAGGAGAACAGTTTGAAATTCTCTCGAAAATACTTAACAGAATTATAAGAGCCACAGTAGAAAGAAACGAGGACATTTCAGTTAAAACTCCTCATGGTGGCCCAGTGCTCAGGTGACTAACACCCAGGGTAATCCCAGAAGGTTGAAGACTGCTCAAGTTTCATAACTAACATCAAATAAGAGTGCATCTGCAACAGGGCACAGCTAAATCAGATGTATGCCTCAGATCTCAAGTTATCATCATAAATGCAGCGTTTCATTGAAGAAAAGTAAGTTTTTGTGTCAGATGGCCTAGCTTTCAGTCCTGTCCATGATTTTGCTAGATTTATGAATTGAGTCATTTCTTTTTCCTCACCTGTAAACAGGAATAATCATAGTTTGGTAAGATAAAATAAGATTGCATACATCTAAGGAGCTTATAACTATGTCTTACACAAAAAGGCTGAATAGTTTTTAATTATTTTGATTACACGTAAACTGTATTCACGTGAATATCATCATTGTTTAAAATGGGATATTATCATGATGCCGCAGAATGCACTACCGTTTGCCGAAATGCAAACTTTGAAATTAACTTTCCTGTCATCCGTATTTCCTAGAGTGTACAAAAACCTGAAGCAACAAAACACTAAAATCCAGGAAAGGGTATGGCTTGGTCAATGGAGACGTTATCCTCTGCCTGTGTGAAAGTGTTTTCCCTCAGGGAATTTCAGCTTTCCCAGGAGACAAGTACAGTCATATAATCTAACTTCAAAAGCATCACTGACCCCTGAAGAACAGCCCTGCAAGTGTGAGGCTAGCTACGGTGAGTATTTAGGAGCTCAACCATGATGGTGAGGGGAGAGCGCAGAGGAGAGGAAGCGCAGGCCGAGCCCCAGTTAGCAGATCAATAGAAACACTTTAGGATAATGGCTGCAGCTGCCGAGGAGGAGTGGCCGGATGGCAGGCTCCATCACTGCCAGGAAAGGCCTGTTTGCAGGAACAAAGGGCTTCATCTGTCCTGTCAGGCCCAAGACCTCCCTGCAGGTCACCTCTCAGTGCACAAGCCTACCTGCAGGCCCCCTGCAGGCCCGGCTGTGCCAGCCTCACAGGGCTTCCCCAGAAGAATGTGGACGTTGACTGGGCATGTGGTGAGTCAGGGAGGGAGGAGTCGGCACCCCGGGACTGCAAGGTCTGGAGGGCAGGGTTAATGGACGTCTACAGGCAGGAAAGAGCCCTCATGTTCGCCAAGGGCTGCAAACTCCTCCCCCGGTCATCCTTCTGACAGAGCTGCTTTTAAAAAGTGGAAAAATTGACTGGTTTGTTCTTCAGTTTTTGTTCCTTTCCCGAGTCACTCTGCAGCATGGAGGCCAGAAGGGAAAGCCAGCTCCATCTGGCCTGGGAATGCAGGAAGGAACAAAGCCAGAGGCTGGCAGTTCCATGTGCTGAAGGAAATACCAGCGGGACAGCAAAGTGCCCGCTTTTTAGGATGAACTCGAGTAAATAAATAGCTAACAGTGATGGGTCGCATACCTTAAACCTGGCATGAGGGTTTGATACTCTCATGATCATGATCGGCACAATTTTATAAACAAAGGAAAAGAGCAAACAGGGTGGTGGGATCTGTCTGAGGTCCTGTGCGTTTGTAAGTGGCAGAGCTAGAGCTCAAAACTAGTCAAGTCTGTCCTACATTGTAGGTTGTTCTCCAAACCATCACCCTGTACCAGTTAAACTGGGTTTGGGGCCTTGGCAGATACCCTCTTAAAAGATGACCCATGAATATGTTTTCTCCTATTAGAGTTGTCCAGAAGAAGAACAGAAACAGTAAGATTCATGGAGATACGTGGCACGAGATTTACTCTAAGGGATTGGCTCACATAATTATAGAGGCTGAGGATCTGCGTGTGTGCAAACTAGAGGCCCGCGAGAGTCCTGGTGTAAGCTCCGGTCCAAATCCAAAGGCCTGAGAACCAGAGGAGCCACTGGTGTAAGTCCTGGCCCCGAGTCCCAAAGCCTCAGAGCCGGCAGAGAGTGAATTGGCCCTTCCTCTCCATTTGTGTTCTATTCAGGCCCTCAAAAGATTCTGTGATGCCCACCTCCCTTGGTGAGTGGGATATTCTTTACTCTGTCTTCCAATGCAACAGTTAATCTGCTCCTGAAACACCCTTACAGACACACCCAGAAATAAGATTTGATCAGCTAACCGAGCATCTGTTAGTTCATGTTGACACATCAAAATTAAATCATCCCACTTCCCAAGAGCTCTACTTGAGTGAAACTTACAACTGTAAGGTTCAAAGATTGTGATGCAGATTTCTAGAAAAGATGTCATGGATCTAAAGGTGGTAAATGGCTGTACTAGTAGGAATTCATGGCCTGGCAGCAGACCTGTAGGGCAGGCGATGTGCGCTAGGAAAGAAGAGGAATGCTGATACTGCGATGTGTTCATGAAGCATCTACTGTGTGCTCAGTGCTCCACATTAAGTTTTACGTTTCATCTTCACACCCATCCCTCGGAGGCAGATACTCCCATACAGATAAGGAGACAGCTTTATAATGTTTGGTTGCAGAAAATCTTCCAGCTGGTGAGTTTTGTGGCCAAGATTCGAATACTAAGGCAGCCTGAATTCCGAGTCTATGCTCTTAGCCACAATGTCATACTGCCTATATTGGGTCAGTGCATTTCTCCTCTTAGTCCTGGGTGTGCCTGGCAGGTACATATTATAAGAAAGGCACAACTGGATTATTTCAAAAACAAGAGGCTGGAGAGTCTCTCCTCCATGTAAAATTCTGTAGTGTCACTTTGTCCCATTAGAATGGAGGGTGAGCCTTTCAACACTTTTCCTCAAGAGACCATTCATTGGACTAGACATGTTCTGAGCCCTCGCATGGTGGAAATTATGTTGATGGCTGAGGCAAGATAAACCAGAAAGACATTGGCTCTGGCTTTAGAGGCCTCATAGTCTAATGAGAGTCACAGGCATATTAAGAAATACGTACAATACAGGTACAATGATAGAGGCATACACAGTATGCTTTGAGAATACACAGACTTTTATCAATTGATTATTCATGGAGACAGGGAAATCCTCATGGAGGAAGTGACAGGATAGATGAGTTTTGATATGTGAGCTGGAGTTTCCAAGAAACAGATCAGGAGAATGGCATTCTTAAAAGAATGAAATGTATATAGGATTTTGAAATACAAAGAGGTTTCTGGCTTCTCCTAGGATGTCAAAAACTGAAAAGAGGATGCTCCCACTTTACAAACTAGAAGGAGCTGGGTACTCTACAAACACATAATTTGTCTTGAGTCCATCAATGATCTGTGGTCACAGAGAAATCAACTAGTCTGAAATTTCAATAAATATAGATGCCTCCAAGGAGAGAAAAAATACATGCGCTGGTTTGCCTGGGGCAGAGCATGGGAGGAAAATAGGGCTGCCATACGAGGGGTGAGAAGCTGAACTTTTGATAAATTGCTCAAGGCTGAGTGAAAACTAGTGTAAGAGTATAGAAACCTGGTTTACACAAGCAGTGTGCATGAAGGCAGTTTGCATTCACTGTGAAGATCTTTTGCACAGGCCTCACTGGTTGTTGACAAGAAAGAATAGGGCAAGCAGGAATCTGGAGAAAACAGCCTTTATATCACAGGTCTGGGGAAGGAAGAAAAGAAAAGAAATCCACCCAGATCTTCCACTTTCCAAGGACTGACATAACACGGTACCCGGACTAGGTGACTGAACAACAGAAATTATTTTCTTACAGTTCTGGAGGCTGGAAGTCCAAGGCCAAGGTATTAGCAGGGTTCGGTCCTTCTAAGGGCAGTAAAGAACAGATCTGTTCAAGCCTCTTTCCTTGGCTTCCAAATAGTCACCTTCTCCCTCTGTCTTCAAATCATCTTCTCTCTGTCTGTATACAAATTTCCTCTTCTTATAATGACACTGATCATGTTGGATTAAGGCCAACCTTAATGAGTTAATTTTAACTTGATTACCTCCGTAAAAACCCTATCTCAAGACAAGGTCCCATTCTGAGGAACTGGGGGTAAAGACTTCAACATACGAATTTTGGAGAGGACACAATTCAGCCCCAAACACAACCCCATGAATCCAAAGACTTAAGCCACTGGGGGGAGAGGCCAAAGACTTTGTTGAGATGATGAAAAAGCAAGCCACAGGGTAGGAGAAAATATTTGCAAAAAACCTTACTTATAAAGTACTTGAATCTGAAATATATAAAGAACCTCCAAACTCAAGATAACAACCTAATTTTAAATAGGGGCAAAAGATTTGAGCAGATATTTTACAAAAGATGATACATAAATGGCAAATAAGGAAATGCAATAATGCACACTATCATTAGTTATTATGGAAATACAAATTAAAACCACAACGGGTACCATCACATGCCTAGTAGAATGGAAACAAACAAAAAAGACAATACCAAATTCTAGTAACATTGTTACTAGAACTTCAATTTTGGTGATAAGAATTTAAAATGGTACACCTACTTGGGAAAACAGACATTTTCTTGTAAAATTAAGTGGTAGGCTTAAAACTTAGAAATTTTCATCCTAACTATGCAAGTGAAATAAAAGCATGAATTTGCACAAAAATGTATGTAAAATGTTTATAGTGGCTTTATTTATAACCATTCAACACTGCAAACAATCCAAATATCTTTTGACAGATGAATGGATAAACAAAGCTATAATACATGTATAAAATAGAATACTGCTCAGCAATAAAATGAGTCCACTAGTGATACATGGAACAACAGGAAGAAAGTTCAAATGCATCATACTAAATAAAAGAAGGCAGATCCAACAACTTCAAAACATCTGGAAAATTCAAAACTAAAGGAACAGAAAACAGATTAGTAGGTGCCATGGGCATAAGATGGGGGAAGGGGTTGGCTGTAAAGGGCATGAGGAAATTTTTCAGCATGATGGAATTGTTGCTCACCTTGATTATGGTGGTGGTTACATGACTGTACTATGAAAGATGAACTCTATTGCATGGAAATCATCTCCTATTTTTAAAATACTATTAAAAAACAAATGCAAAGATAAATGTGTGTGAATTGCAGAGTTGGAGAAGTGTTAGACATTTGGAGTGGTGGACAGCTGCAGTGTACAAGTTGTGGGGGCAGTCAAGGTGACAGGTATGTTGACCGGGAATGGCCTTCCATAAACTTGTCCCTTATTCTCTACAAGGGCAGTTCTCACATTTGAAACTCTGAAAGGAGTAGGAGTATTTGATAGGCATGTGGGGTGAGTGGTTTCGTACTAGACTTGATTGTAAGGAAAATTAAATATCTGACGTTCTACAAGTATCTAATTTACAATACAGAACAACAGCTATAAAATCTGTAGTAGATGGTACGCAAAACAGAAGTAGGCATATCTTTTTATGTGCATAGTTGTGTGTTAAACCAAAAAATATATATCATAGCTCTATTAATTCATAATCAGTATCCTTATTTACTGATAGCAAATTTGGTTTTCAGTCTTCCTTTTGTTGCTTAAAAATCCTTCCAAAAGGCCTTTAGCAATATAGCTCCTAGTGAGTTGATGGTATATGTTTTTATTATGAATATGTTTGTTATATTGGAAGATCTGATCATGGCTTTCTATTGCTATAGTATTGATCATCCACTTGCCCATACCATCTATAAGAGATTCTGTTATATGTATATTGACACTCAATGTTCAATGTCAAGTTTTCTCACATTCCCCTCATTTCTCTGTTTTTATTAATATCTGTGTTCTCCATTTATGTATTGGGTTTAGCTTCTGCTTAGCTAATTCAATTTTCCACACTGTCAATTCTGCTTGTTAATGCTTCCAGTGATTATTTCAATCGTTTCATATGAATTTAGTTCTCATCCACTCGATTTTCCTTCCATTTCTTCTTACTTTATAGAAGTGATATCTCAATTTCTGTCTTAGGGAATGAGTCATAACACTTTTACAATCCAGTGGGTCATGTGCTGAATTTAAATTTCATTTCAAGCTATGCTTTCTTCTGAGCTCCTAATAATTTGCAGCCCAAGGGACCTATGTTCCAATGTTAGTTCTGCTTCTTACTAGCTTTGAAGATGTGGAGAAAGTGAACTCTGCCTTTCAATTCTGTTGCAATATATGCTGATGGTGCCCAGCCCCCAAATTCTCTCAGGCCACCAGAGTTCCCAGCTTCACACATAAAGTGCCTTCACCTTTCATCTTCTCTGTTTGAGGTCTCTTTGCAGACCACACTCAGGCTCAGTGCAGAGGTATGTTGTAAGTAGGAGAATTAACATCCCAGAGCAACCCTCAACCCATGGGAGGTGGGAGGCAGTCACCAGGTGGGAGAATTCAGAGATGTATTATATGCAGTTTTTCAGGAGATGTTCAACAGGAAGTCATTTATGGATTTTTCCACTTTCCCTGTCTTTCTTTCTCCATGACCACACCTGTACATTCCAGAATCATCTTCCATATAAACTGTGGGCGCCCAAGCTTTTGCCTCTGCATCTTGGAGGAGCCTAATTCAGACATGCGTCTGCCTCCTACCCTGTTCTTTGAGGCTCCTCTGGTCGGCTGCAGAGAAATAATTTTTCTTCTTTGGTCCATCCATCTTTCCCATGGACTCTATATGCCATTCTGTATTGTGTGGTATTCAAATGGACCATTCCATTAATGTAGGAAAATAATAATAGTAGCAAAATTTAGTGATGGCTACTTATGCACCTAGTCCTGCTATAAGCACATTGCATACATGATTTCATTTAATCCTCCCAACAATAACATGTTACGTATTAATATTTTGTCCTTAATCTATTATTATTCCCCTAATAGAGTCTTATACCACAGATCTGTTGTGAGAACTAATTTAGATAGTATAAGTTAAAAGATAAAATGCATTGCTAAACAAACATTATTTTAATAATAATAAGTCACACTTTGGAGATGCCTCCTATACTTAATTACATCTATCTATCTAAAACATCTGCCTTGACTTTGCACTGCCCCTGTTATCTGCTATGTTCCCAAAGCATATTTTAAACAATAGTATAACACCTAAGAGCATTATTGTTAATCACTGGACATATGGTTTTCCATGGTTCTGAATTCCACCAGTTTATTGAACAGCTCTATTTTATATATCTTTACACCTCTAGTAGCTGGAACACTTTACATGTTCTGTAAATGAGAAGATCTTATTGTGGTTTATCATATATTAGTATTTACTACGTCGGGCACTATGCTAAGAAGTTTAAATATATTATTCTGATATAATCCTTTCTATAATACTGTAAGACCTCACACTTGAGCATGCACCAGGATCACATGGAGGGCTTGTGAAAGCACAGATTTTTGAGTCCTGCCACTAGGATTTCTGCTTCAGTACATGTGGGGTGGGGACCCTAGAATGTGTATTTCTAACAACTTGCCTGGTGATGCCGACGCTGCTGGTCCAGGGACCACGCTGCGAAATGCTGTTAAGTTACCATTTGCATTTTAGGGCTAAGAAAATTAAATCTCAGAGAGCTGAGCAACTAGCGGTATTAGTTTCATAGGACAGCTGTAACAAAGTACCACAAGCTGAGCATCTCAAACAATTAAAATCTATTGCCTCACAGTTCCGGAGGCTGGAAGTCCAAGATCAAGGTGTGGACAGGGTTGGTCCCTCTTGAGAGCTGTGAGAGAGAAGCTGTCCCCGGCCTCTCCCCTAGCTTGTGGTGGTTTGTGGACAATCTTTGGCATTCCTTGGCTTGCAGAACCATCACCCACTCTCTATCCTGATGTTCACCTGGTGTTTTCCCTGGGTGCACGCCATTGTCCAAATTCCCCCTTTTTTCATAAGTACACCAGTCATATTGGATTAAGACCCACTCTAATGATCTCAGATTCACTTGATTACCTGTGTAAAGACCCTAACTCCAAATATCACATTCTTAGGACTGACGGTAAGGACTTCAACATACAGATTTGGGGGGAACATAATTCAACCGTAACACTAGCCTAATCTCAAGGTCATACAGCCAGTAAGTGTTAGGGATAGGTTTGAAAAGCAAAACTGATTCCAGAGCCCAGACTTTTAATCATTTCACTAATTCCCTTGAATTAAATAAGTAAGTCTGATATGAAATACGTAAATAAATAAAAGTGAATGAAATAAGTAAATAAAACAAGTAAATCAAAGAAGTTTCTAGAGACAGGATAATTAAAATCCTGCCTTTACATGAAATGGTCACAAAAAAGCCCTTCTCCATGTGCCCTGCAAAGCTTAGGAGAGATACTCTTGAGTTGTGGCGTGCTAACTGACTTGGTAAAGATAAATACATGAGTGTCCTGGTGTACAGCTGCCGTTCAAAATGCCCCAGTCAAGAAGTTAGACTTTCTGTCTTGCTTGTAAAGTACACAGAATGTTCTGGACCTCAGATCAGAAAGTTTCCACTTTGTCAACTCTCTTGGACCTACCCTTGTCTTATCAGAAGGGATGCCTGGCCCTTTCAGGTGGCTCTGATGCAATACTAAGGGAATATCCAGTATCATGTCCTTTTTTCTGGGACAGCTATGTAGGCTTTCCAGGGGAGTGGAATGGTGGTAGGAGGGGGAGGGGGCCAAGGTGGGGAAGAGCTGGTTAGGTCAAACAGCATGGTTGCATTTTCTCCCTGCCTCCTGAAGGCTGAGATTTGTGGATAACATAAAAGGTTATAGCCCCTCTTTGGAAGCCACAAATAACTCTGCTTGAGCTATGACAGCTCAGCAGCCCTTGGCGTGCCATTACACATTTCTGCCTGGGATTCCAGCAATGCATTTGAGCAGCTAGCCCCAAAGTATGTTCTCCACAGAGCGTGTCGTAGGAGCTCTGGGTCGCTGGGGAGCCATTCCCTCCTATGACTCAGTGCCCAGAGACAGAGCTCTATCTAATGAAATTACATACCTTCTGGAGTGATTAATAAACATGGTCTATTTCCCCATATGGGATGAATATTCTTAAGTGAAAGGAATGTGAGTATGTGGGGGTACACTCATGTATGTAACTCTACTTTTGCTTAGCAATGGCTAAACCTCCATGGCTCTGACACAGAGAACCTAAAGAAAGAATCCCTAAAAACAGAGGTAATCCTTCCCTCCCCCCAATACACAAGAGCATACATAAAACCTGGTGAAACCTGAAAAGTTCTGAACTCAAGCTAATAGCATTATATCATGTTAATTTCCTGATTCAGACACTGTACTATGGCCGTATGTGATATGATTATTACTGGGGGAAGCTGGGTGAAGGGGACACAGGAATGTTGCACTATTTTGCAGCTCCTTTAAGCTCCTTTTAAAATGATTTCCACAGAGAGAACAGGTATAATTATACCACTACAATTACAACAGCAAAAACACAGGTAGAATTTTAAATACTCTGCTAACTAGGCATCATCATCATTCATAGCAGTCATGGGGCAAAACATTCATCAAAGCATTACAATAATTTCCAAATCACATGTTGATTTTGAGAAATTGCTGGTGTAGTCTTTTCTTGAATGTGGGTCTCTAGCTGATGATGTCCCTGTCTGAGGGATCATTTGACATAAGAAATGGTATAAAACATGTCCAATGACTCTCCCTCCGTAGGTGAGAGTCATTAGGTCATTGATGTCCAGCACTTCACTACATCCAGAGAGTAGCTGAGCGCTGACCCTGTGGAACACCTAGGCCCATCCCTGGATGTCAGCACTTTCTACATGACCCAGACCTGGAGTGCCTGCCCTTTGACCCCTCCTTACCAGTGCCACCACAGTCTGGGTCAATCTGGAGCAATGCATAGGGAATCACACACCCCCACACTGCTGACACGTTGGCCCACTCAGCAGCCTAATGGGGTTATCCATGCCCACACTGATGTCAGGGCCAGATTTCACAGGCACTAGTCTCATGGCATCATTAGATAGTTTTAGAATCATGACATAAAACATTTCCCTTTGTCAGAATAATGTTATTTGCGGTGTATAAATCTCTCCCAGCCTCTGCTGAACTACTAATTACATTCAAAGTTTCCTACTTTTTATAATAGAATCTGAGATATTCCTTTGCTCAATATCTTCATAATAAATTAAGTCCTTCTGTATCAGAAAACCTATTTAACAATGAGCACCGGGACACCCTGTGATAATTACCTTGAACTAATAAGTGTATATCAGAAATAATATTCCATGTAAGTTAATCATATAGTTTCTCACAGTTATACTACTTATTAACTGAAATGGAAGTATTTCATTATTTTATCAGTTGGTTCATTTATATATGTGCATATTAACTGAATATCAGTTCTACTTGAACCCAACACATAATTCTTCCAGGGCTAGTGGACACTCAGTCATAAGAAATGTTGATGAGGAAAATATCCAGACACTTTTAAAGTGTTGTTTGGGCGAGAATTTGAAGAAACAGCTCCATTTGCTTAAATGTCTGTTCAATCTGTGAATCAATAAATCAATGAATAAATGAATGCTTAAGAATTTCTTTTGACCATGTGATAAAAGGATTCTAGCTCCTCTATTTAAGGTGCTAAACAGAACATGACAGAAATGGAATTTTCATTTTAGTAAGTTAATGAGAAAGGAGAAGAGAGGAAATCATATAATTTTAAATACTCAAAAAAGCTATGGAGGAAAATACAGCAAACAGGGTAAGAGAATGAAAGATTGTTTTAGATAAAAGTTTTCAGGTTGTTTGTATCCTTGTTCATTTTACGCAAACATATCCCAGCGTGTAACTCCAAAAATATGTGGTGGTCTTCCCAACCCATGGGAAGGTCATACCTTGCTTTCACTATTGTTTCCTTTGTGAAGCTACTTAGGGAATTTTCTTTCAGCATATCAGGAATACTCTTCTAAATGTGAGGGAGATTTTTTTGTTGTTCCTTGAGTTTGAATGAGTCTTCTGGAAAAGACAAGTAGTCTGCAGTGTTAGACCATGCTCCCTAGAAAACAGCCTGACATACGTGTGCTCATGCTGTGGTAGGGGGCACAACCCCAGCACAGTGAAGGCAAAGAAAAAAGGGAAGGGAGGCAGGAGGGAAAGCAAATCCAAGCTAATGCTTTACTACAGTGTCCGCAGAATCATGAGAAAACGCACCTGCTCTCTGGTTCACACGGGGTGTCCCCGAATCGGTCATAAAGAACCAACAGACCTTGGAATAGCCCATCAGAGAAAGAAGAGGACTGGCTTTATCTGTCACTCGCTCCTGTCCTCTACTTGTCTTCAGTCAAGGTGTCCCTCTGGGACACTAACACATCCACACTTCAGAGTTGTGTGGCCCAGCCCTTCTGGACATGGAGAGAATGCACCTCCCTGCTCAGTGATGGAGAACTACTTCTCAGCTTGGAAGTGGAGCAGGGACTGATAGACTCTGGGGTGCTGGCTCTATCGGTCTGGGCTCTCACTATGGAAGGCTCAGTGGATGCCATGTCAAAACCCTCATCCTCAGGGAGGCCAAGGCCAGTAACAGCACAGAGAATGACAGTGGCAGGTAGAGCTCCCCATCCAGCAAGGGGCAGAGAGCTCAGCCGGCAGGTACGGCCACGTGAATGTCAGAAAGCACATACACCAGATTCCAGTTGCCTACTGATCACAGTTTGCGATCCTAGAAATGACTCTGGAGCTAATTCCCAGAAAGGAGCCCCAGGAATTTGTTGAACATTGGAAGTCTTAGGTAGTTAATCTCTCAAGGTGACTGTTTTGATGATAATGTTCTTATATATAGACAATTTCTACTACAAACAACAGTATCATGATTTTATATTCTCTTCATCTAACTCTACAGCTGCTCTGTCCAAACCAACTTGTATTGAAATCTGTTTGAAATTATAGACAATCGGGCCAACTGGACCTATACGTGTGCCATTGACCTTCAACTGTTTAAGCGGGTGTGGTGAAATGCTTAGTCTAATCCACTGCATTGTTCAGAGGCCAGTCTGGTATCAATGGCATATGTTTCTAGTGAGTTCAGATGGCGCAGCTGCTTTTGATTTCTACCCAAACATTAAAGGAAAAAATACTGGGGTTCAGAACACAAAGACAAAAATCTAGATACCATTATTGGTAATTTGGTGCTTCCGAACACTGGAGTTTTTCAGCACCTGACACTGAGCATAAGTGAGGTAAGTGGGGAATGAAAACTATTTTAAAATTTCTATCAGCTGTAAATTATGGTAATGGTTGATTTTCTGTGTCAAGTTGAGTAGGCTAAGGGATGCCAGTCTAGCTGGTGAAACATTATTTGTGGCTGTGTCTGAAGGGTGTTTCAGGAAGAAATTAGCATTTGAATTGGTGAACTGAGTAAAGCAGCCAGGCCTCTTCAAAGGGGGTCGATATCATCCAATCCCATGAGGTTCTGAACAGACAAAGAGGAAGAAGGGTTAATTCGCTCTTTCTGCCTGAGCTGAGACATTGTCTGTCTTCTCCTGCCCTTGGACATTGGCATACCCGGTTCTCAGGTTTTCAGACTCACATTGGGACTTAAACCATCAGCCCCCAAATTCTTGGCCTTCAACCTTGGGATGAATTATTATTCACCATCAGCTTTTCTGGTCCTCCAGCTTGCAGATAGCAAGGCATGGGACTTTTGGCCTCCATAACCATGTAAGCCAATTCCTAAAAGTCATCTCCTCTTATGTCTCCATGTATTCTACCTATTCTGTTTCTCTGGAGAACACTGATTAATACAAGCTCGTACCCATGTTCACATAAATAACACACAATGACACTAGTCCATATCCTGAATGCCTAGCCAGATGGAATGTCTGTCCAAGACATTAAGGAATCTTACCTAACAGCCCCCCAGTCTTCCCTGATCCTTGTAGGCTGTCTCCTAGCCTCTTGCCTACTTTTTACCCCATAAACCACCTGCTTCCCGGGCTTATTCCCTGTCTTGACCCTACTGGCCTGCCATCCCATCCATCCCATTCCTTCATGTCCCCAAACATATCAGTTATACCCTAGCACAAATATCCCATTTAGAACTATAGCTCTTGATCCTCTATGTTGATTTATCCCACCAATGGATATTCTTTGTAATGCTTATTTCCAGGCCCTACCCAACACCATTGAATCAAAATCTCTAAGGACAGAATGAAGTCACTTTATTTTTATTTTTCAAACCACCATAAAGGCTTCTGAAGAACAGATAGGATGGTGAACCACTGAGTTAGAACTTGAGATTTGGTCCCTTAGTGCGGTCTCTGCAATGGCTTCAGCCCCTTCCCTTTCTTGCCCTGCCATCCACCTGCTGTTCTGGCCACTAACCTGCTTCCTTGATAATTGCTCCTGAGCCCTCATTTCTATCCAGCTCACTGGATGCCTTGACCTTAGAGTTGGTTGCATCGTAATAGCCTAGAATCTCAGAAGTAGATAGTACCCAAGAGATTCCCTCATCTTACCATACTCCCCACCGAATTTTTATAGCCTCTGCAGCAGGGATTTTTAACCTAGGGACTGTAAACTTCAGTAAAAAAAAAATTACATCTTCATTTTCACTAACTTCCATGTGAAATGTAACATTTCCTTTTATTATGATTATAAGCCACGATTACAGTTGTATTAGCAGTACTTTACACTTCGTCAACAACACATATCACAGTTTCATATCAGTGCCGTTATCACAGCTGTCTTGAAATTTTGTATGTGCTCCTATGGCCTAAGAATTGCAGTTATTTGATTTCCTGCCAAGACCTTGTTATTTTATGTTAATAAAGAAGCACACACATTTGTTTTTCAAATATTCTAAATATTTTTGTATTTTGCAGGATACATGTTTTTCCATGTAAGTGTATGTGTCTTATTTCATATATTTAAGAAGAGTATTCTCCGCAATGGGACACCACTACACACACCAAAATAGCAAATATTAAAAAGATTGACATCAAATTTTATGTTTATGTGGAGTAGCCAGAACTCTCATAGGTTGCTGATAGGAGTATAAAATGATACAATTACTGGGGAAGATCTAGTGGATTTTTAAAAATAAATTTAAATACCACCTACTCTATACCCAACAGTCCCCCTCCTAGGTACTTACCTAAAAGAAATGAAAATGTATGTCCACAGAAAGACTTATACAAGACTGTTCTTTGCAGCTTTATTCCTAGTAGTAAATAAATAAAGAAATAAAATAAAAATAAACAAAAAACTGGAAGAGCCCAGGTGTCCATCAATAGGAGCATGAATAAACAGTACACAGATTATTCACACAGCAGAGTATCACTCAGGAATAATAATTTTAAAAATGAAATAATGATGTGTGCGGTATCAATATGGCTGAATCTCAAAAACATGCTGCTGAGTGAAAGAAGCCTTACCCAGAAGACTACATATCTTATGTTCCATTTATATGAAGTTCTAGGATAGGCAAAACTAACCTTTGGTGGAAAAAAATCAGCATGGCGGTTGCCTTTTGTGGTGTGGAGGTGGGGATGGCCAGGGAAAGGGTGTGGGCAGAGATTCTTTCACTGAGTAGTTTTCAAGATTCATCCTGGCTGGTGCATATGCACCAGCACTTCTACCTTTTTATTGCTGAGTAGTACTCCATTGTGTGGATATACCACAGTTTATTCTGCTTATAGACCTTTCGGCTATTATGTTTTGGCCTATTACGAGTAACCTATTATGAAAATTCCTGTAGGGATTTTTTTTTTTGGACCTAGAGAGACTCACCTTTTGAAGATGACTTGATGCTTTCCTTCCAGATTAGGCTGTCTGCTTGAGCATCCTCATGAGTCCTACCTGCAGCACAGCCTTCTTTCAGCTTCTCAGCTTTGGCATGCCTTCATTGTGTTTTCAGCAATGTATGAGCATGTGTTGCTGATAAAGTTTTTAAATAAGTTAATGAATGGGACAGCTAGAAACAACCCCTTCTCAACCTCCACTGCTTCTAACTAGAGCTAGCTGAATGAAGAGCAGGTACCTGCTGGTCTTTCTCAAATTCTTTTGTAACACATACTCCATTCAAGCCATGGCTATCTCCAAGCCTGCTCTTCTTCGCGGTCTTTCATACACTTTCAGCTACCTGAATGCAAATCCACTTTTTGGAAATGGACATCATTCTTAACTGCATTACTTCCCAACACCAGAACCCAAAGCCCATTCTCTGGCCATCCTTTTATGGAGTCCACTGTTGCCCTTACCAGATATCTAGTGTTTCACTGTCATAATACTTTCCCAGGATATCAGATCCTCCTAACCCAACTGAGCTCTTTAAGCAGCCTAAATCGAAAGGTTAACATCTAAACAGCTCTGACATTCATTGACCTCCTATCCAGTTTCCCATGCATAGTCCCCAAACCAGGCTATCTCTATTAGCCATTGCCCAAGACTGGCTAAAGTCTTTAAAGTGGACCCTTACAAAACCTTTCTATGTGCCTCAGTGGCACCACAGTATGGTGTGTTTCACAATTCTGTAAACATCCCAAGATTTCATTCTTCAGTTCCCACCTGAAACAAATGTTGTACAAAAAGGGTGATGGCCCTCCTTAGAGCTCTCTTTCGAATGTCCTTTTTCCCACCTTAAAACGGTGCCTCTTTAATCACCCTCCCTAAGTTTTCTTTGGTTTCAAATCAGGAATTTTCCTATAAGGAGAGATGGTGGGTGGATGAAAGAGAAAGTATGCTTACTGGGTGCCTTCTATGTACTCATTTCCATGTTCCTTTTTAACAGTAAGTGGAATATATGAATTAGGAGTTTTGTTCACTGCTAGTGGCAAAGGCTGGAAGTATAAGCAACATACACAGGACTGAAGATCATTTCTCTTTCAGGTAAAAGAGTTCCTAGGTTGGCAATCCAGGACTGGTGTAACTACCCCATAAATTCATCAGAGACCCTAGATGTCTTCTGTATTTTGCCTCTACCGTCCTTAGCATGTAGACTCTAGTCTTAAAAGTGGCCGCTGGGGCTTCAGCTTTTATCATCTTCATTCCAGACAACAGGAAAGAAGAAGTGGGAGGCACTTCCCACCAGTGTCAGCTCTCTTTAAGAAGCCTCCACATCACCTTTTGGCTTATATCTCATTAGGAGATAATTACTAACATGACCATACCCAGATGTAAGAGAGGTTCGGAAATGTCGGCTTCTAGTTGAGTACTGTCATCCTAAATAAAATTAGGATTTGTTTGTTTGTTTGTTTCTTCTAAGGAAGAAAAGAAAAATGGATATTGAATAGCACATAGACATTTCTGCCAAGGGGAAAATTCCAGATTCCAGAATTAGGCCTGTTTTACACTAAATCCATGCTATTTCTGTGTCATTAGAGCCATCTGTTATCTTTTATACTTACATCCTTGGAGAACTACTAGATAATTTTCAGGGTGTTACTCACTTCTCCTTTTTACCATGTCTTGCTTTTTGCTTTTTCATCTCCTTCTAGCATTGCAAATATCTGAGCACCTTTCCTTCTTTCCTACGTAAAGTTCACCAAAGATTCAACTCATATTTTTATCCTTACAACCAAGTACAGAGCCGAGTCCGTGGTTTTGATAGGTGTTTGATAATTGATAAATAATTGCAGATCTAAAATGCATTTGTTCCTTATTTGGGGTATACTTTTATTTTATAAAATAGTTCCAACAAAAATACATGTGCAATGTCTTGTCGCCTTCCAGTTGCAGTGGGAATTTTGCCAACCTATGGATACCCATTTTGCTCTCAGAATGTCAGTACCATCTCAGTATAATGCCCTCTACCTCTCACAGCTCCTTCTTAAGAGACATTATGTCATCCAACTCTGAAAGGAATGGCCCTTTAGTGTTGTTATACTTAGGAGCAAAGGCAGAGAAGGCAGAAATGCCTATGGTGGTCTAACTAATGCCATTATAGTGGATTACAAGGTGAGAGTGCTTATGTAGCTTTTTGTAACACAAAACTCACTCCTAACACTATCCGAAGATTGCAAAAGGAAAATGTTAATGGCAGGAAATGCTAGAGTAAAAATATTCTCTCTGCTTTGGACCACATTATGGAAAGATATGTTTTATAAGGATAATATTACATTGGGTGTTTGCTGTCATCTGCAAAGTGGTGTGAGTTTGTTTAGAAGTTAACTCTCACCATGCCCCAAAAGGAAGATGATGAAAATGAATTAGTCTACACTTTAAAAACAAATAAATTAATAAACTGAGGCATGGAAAGATCAATGAGTAAATACTGCGTAAGGGTAGAGGTTCAGATCAGAGTCCACTTCCTTGTAGCCCAGACAGCTGAGATGGTAAAGATATAGCTCTCCCAACTAAAGAACCTTCTTCCTAGGAAGGTGCCCAGGATGGGGAGACATGGCTTGCACAGTGACAAATGATGAAGGAGTCAAGAACTGAGGGTATTGATTCTGAAGAAGAGGAGGCCAAAGAGGGCAAAGTCACAAATGAGAAGAGCAAGGTTTGGCTTTATTGAACTCAAGGGATAGAACCAAAATGATGAAGGAAAGAAACCTATGGAAGATAAATCCCAGCTCATTAAAAGTGATAACTGAAATTCTAAGCATCCTCACAGCAAGTCCAGGTAATCTCAGTAGGGAGGGAGCTCCCTGTAGCTAGGAGAATTCATTCTGAAAATGGATATCTATTTGGAGAGAATCATCAAACAAGAGGTATCGGCAGAAATCACTACTCCTCTGGTTCGATGCCCCATTATTTCTCACAAGGCTATTGCAATAGTCTCCTAATGAGTCTTCTTGCTTTGACCCTTGCCTTTTAGCAAAACATTTTTCTACAGGAGTGTGAATGATCTTTCTAAGAATAAATTAGATCATATCACTACTTGCTCAAAACCCTCCTATGAATTCTCATCTCACCTCAGGTAAGAAGCAAAGTCCATATAATGTTGTAAAGAAACTATAAAATATGTCCCCCTATTACCTCTCTGAACTCATCTCTCCAGCCACCTGGCTACCTTGTTATAACTCAGTGCCCCAGGCCCACTCCCACATCAGGGCCTTTGCACTTGCTCTTCCTTCTGCCTGGAATGTTCCTTCTCCAGATATCCCCTTCTTGGCTGGATCTGTCACCACTTACTGATCCCTTCCCAACTATCCCTTTCTCAGTTCTCAGTTCACAGATGGCCTCTGCTCTTGCACCACCAACCCCATCTTCTGACCCTGCTATATTATTTTTCATAGCACTCAACACCATTTAACATATCATATTTTTACTTTGCATTTATTATCTCCCTCCACCACATGAATGCAAGTTCCATGCGGGCAAGCACTCTTCTCTGTTTTGTTGATACATCCAAAGTGCCTGGCAGAAGACAGGACTCAGGTACTCAGGAAATAAGTGATGAATGAATGATGTATGAATGATGCTCTCAAAGACAGGGTTCCAGATTTTGAGAAATGAAGCTGTAGGCTATGGAGAGCCACTGATGAGATTTAAATGAGATTAATATGTCATTACTTTTGTATCTAAAATGATCTCTCCAACACAATCATGAAGGGAGAACTAGAGTTCTAAGCCATGATGTGAAGAGAGATCACAGAGAAGACTAATCCATAGACCAGGGAATCGGTGAAGAGGGTAAGAGGCATGTGCATTGGAGAGGTGTTTTAGGATTTAAAACTGGGCAGAGAAATTCCATTTTGGATACCTAGTTTTTCTGTACAAAGCTGTTCAGTTGCCTGAGAGTCCTTTCTCTGCCGGGCCCTGAACTTCATCACTACAAAGCCATATGGTCGATGCTTTCCTTTCTAGTGTGGCGAGAGGGGGTGTAGGAATGTTTTCCTTGGCTGTCATAGATCCAAATCAGGATCAATAGGGTCAAATCCAGCCACAGCCCAGATCTAGCCCTGCTCCAGAACAGACCGGATATTTGGTGTGTGAACAGACAGCCCAGATACCAGCCCCCAGTTTCCATTACAAAAATAATAAAAGTTCGAGGGAAATGAGATTGGAAAACTAAAGTAAGTAGAAGACTCAAGACATCCTCCTATTTGTTTTTCTTCTGTTTCTAGGCCCTGCGCCAGGAGGGCCCTCTTCCCAATGGTTGCCTGGTTACAGCCTGAGAGGTTCGCCAGGGTAACATCTGGAATAAAGGTGGATGGGCAAGGAGCCAGGACCTGCTCAAGTCGAGCAGGATCTGAGAAAGAGAGGAAAATAGAACTTTTTGTCTAATTACTGCCCAACCTTGAGGACAAAGGAAGGAAATATTTGAGATAAACAGAAAATATGTTAAAAGGTTTTCTTTTAAAAGGTTATTACAATTCATTAACATAGCAATGGAATGGAAGTCATGGGGGGATCTTTGGAAGCTATGGCCATTTTAATAAGCTATGTTTCAGTCTGGGCATTTTTTATGCATGACCCTGAGCAACTCTGAATTTTGTGTCATTTAGTACTATTTTTGGGTGCAACTTGATTTACAGAAGAAGGAAATACATTCAAACATCTAATAATAATGGTAATATTAATAATAAATATTGGTTAATTGCTTACCATGTTCCACTGAGAGCTCTCTGTGTATTAACTCATTTAATCCTTGTAACCCTTTAAAAAAGACTGAACCTTAGAAATGATAGGAAATTTCCTACCGAACAACTTACTTGCTAGGCAGCCTGCTTCCAGAACCTGATTTCTTCTTCAGTCTACCTCCGTGCCTCCCATAGGCACCTCCATCCCTAGTGACCATATCCCCATCGTGTGTGTATCCTTCCCTGGATTAGGGAAATGGTTCAGCATGATGGTTGAGGGTCTGGATTCAATCTTCCTGAGTTCAAAGCACAGCTCTATGTTACTTTGAGCAGATAACTTATTCTGAATCTCATGTTCCTCATATATAAAAGGGGTTAGTAGTGATATATATTCCATAGGTTTGTTGGAAGAACTTAATGAGAACACATGGAAAGCATTTAGCACACTGTGATTATAAATGTTTAGTAAACATTTACCTGCTTGTAATACGATTATGATTATATGATTATAATTCATATCTTGATCCTTCAACTGAGGATACATTCATTGAGCACAACTGCAATTGAACCAGAGGTGATGAGTGACACAATCACGGGCTTTGGGATAAATCCACATTCTGGTGGATCCGATCTCATCCTCCATGACTTTGGCATCACTTCTCCAGAGAAAGAGAGTGTACTGTTGTCCACTGACTTGCCCCTTCCTTCTCCTCCAGCTCTGCTTGGGAAACCCCACGTAAACAAATGAATTAACGTCCATGAATATGTACTACAGGGTATTTAGATATTGTGGGAGAATACTGAAGAAATTAGAGTTGTGGCTCTTGTCTTCTGAAACTTCTCTGGAAGTTGAGATTAGAACTAAAGCCAGAATGATTCCTGTGTGGTAGAATGCTTCTAAATACTCTTGTTTTAATCCAAATATATCTGAACATCAATATGGCTGGTGTGGTTTGGTTCTTCTAAACAAGTCCTCCATTTCTGGATTCCTAATTAAAGAGAAAATGTTAAGGTCACTGGTTCTGCAATTACATTGACCTTAGTTTTTAAACAAGCAGCTTTACTTCTTCCTCAGTTTCTTCATCTGTAAAATATGCATAATAACGATGATGATTGTGCCTATTTCCAGACCTGTGAAAATTAGAGGGAAAATGTAGATAAGTGCCTAGCACAGTGATGGTGTATAGCGAATGTCTTAGCTCAGGCTACCATAATGCATGCCACAGCCTGGGTGACTTACACAACAGACTTACTTCTCACAGTTCTGGAGGTTGGGAAGTTCAAGATCAAGGTGCCATCAAATTTGGGTCCCGCTGAAGACTTTCTTCCCAGCCGTCTCCTTGCTGTATCCTCACTTGGTGTCCTCACATAAGGGTGCTTATCTCATCATAGGGGCTTCACCCTGAGATGACCGCCAAGGGTCACACCTCCTCATAACCATCATGCTGGGCATTAGGGCTTCAACATACGCATTTCAGGGGGGACCCATTCCATCCATAACAGTAAGTGTACTATCGGTGTGATCTGTAGTGCTCTTAACAATCATAACTGTTACTATAATTATAACTTAAGACCACCGTTATATTAACTGTAATAAACCCTGAGAATAGACACTCCACTCTTCCAAAAAAAAAAACAGGCTAAGTATGTTTGTTCAGGTAGAAACGATCACATGATTAAAACGTGGAAGCAAATGGCATAAGGACAAGAAAGCCCCAATTAGAATGTAAGCTCATAAGGGCAGAGCCCTCATTTGTTCTGTTTATCACTCTACCTGATCTGGGCACTATGGATTCTACAGGAGGTAAACCACATTCTGCCTTCGAGAAACTCAGGGCACTGCTGGAGAGATGGATACAGAAAGCAAAGAAATAAACCCTTTGAATTAGTGCTGTGCCAAAGACCATGCATACACATGGAAGAAGGAAATAGCTTGGTAGTTGAGAAGACACAGGAGGGAAGACACAGTTGAGTCTTGCAGATGTAATTGTCAGGCACCCAGCTAGGAAAGAGTGTTCCAGGTAGACGAACTTGCACAAAGACAGAGAGGTGTGTACACATGCACAGTGTGGGTGGAGTATGAATTGGTGTGATAATAGGGGATGAGGCTGGGATCACTCATTGAAGGGCTCCTACACCCTGTTTACAAGTTTAGATTCTGTTCTCTAAGTAACAGGAAATCAAAGGGGGAAAGATATTTTCAAAAACAGCTGATATTTTCTGGAGTTGGTGATAGGTTAGCTGCAGATGGTAAGAAAGGAACATAAGGTGTTTTATCATGCACAAAGGAGGGAGCACAAATTTGAGAAGATGATAATAATCTCGGATTTGGGGTGTGCTCATTGCTGTGTGTCTCTGACGCAGCCAAACAAGTCATACAGACAAATGGTTGGGAGCCCAGAACAGTAGTGTTATCTGGACAGTGTCTGAGGATTCATGCTGATGGAGATGGAGAGAATGTGTTTGTGAGGGGCTGGAGAGGGGTGAGATGTGTAGAGCAGTGATTTTTTCCCCCTTTTTCTAGGTCATGGATCTTTTGAGAGGCTCCTGTAATGCTATGGACCCTCTGTCAGGAAAATGTCAAAAAGCTACATGTACACACATAACATCTGCATTCAATTTCAGAATATTCCAAGACTCTGTAGAGAACCATGAGCCCTAGTCAAGAAACCATGGTGTACAGGGAGGATGAAGAGGGACCAAGTTTCAATTCCAGCTGTAAGACATTTGGGTGCTAAAAAGCTAGAAGAAAATCAAATAGACGAGTTTACAATAGTGTCCCAGTCCCCACCCCCAGGGCACATGCTTCCCAGAAAAACAAATGGCATTTGCTTCTAAGTTTAAATATTCAAATTTGACAGCATAGATGTTTGGGCTTCCATCAATTCTTCAAAATTTTTGACCAACCTCTTTCCCATCTTCCTACCCAGATTTCTTTCTCCATGTGTCGCACCATATGGATGTGCCTTTAAAGGAGCTATGTTTTGCAAAGAAAATGGAGACTGGAAACTCACTCTTGGATGTCTTCACAACTGTGAGTTACTAACTTGGGCTGTAAAAAAAGTCTATCCTGGTGGTGAAAGACACTTGGGGTTTTCTCTAGAGCTTCAAGAATGGCAAGAGTCACTTGAAAAACAAAACCAAATACGATAATCAAAGAAAATAGCTTCTGGGCTTATGAATTTTTTTGTTCTTCCTACAGCGATCAGTTGAAATCTCAGCTGTGAGGTTTGAGATTTAGGGGACTGTCTGTGAATAAAGCCATCACAGGACAGTAAAGACAGATTCTTTTTTGAATTTCTCTGAAATGTTCTTGGTTCCTTCTACTTGCATGATGGATGTCTCATGACCATCTACAACTGCCTGTTCACTGGTCTCCCCATCCCAGCCTTATTTGCCTGCCTTTCACCATTGCCCCCCATCTCCCTCCTGCATCCTCACCCCCATCTATGCATCACCCACACTGCCTTTCAGATTATCTTTCTACAATGAGAATATTGATTCAAACCTTCCCTTGCTTAGACTGGCATTCAATTCCCTTCTGCTCTAGCCCCACCCACCTCACAGTCTGGCGTCCCCTCACCTCCCACTTCCCTGCATCCTGAGTTTCAGCCACACTACACTACCTGTCCCCAAGGCATGTCTTCCTCTTCAGTGCCTTAGCACACTGCCATCTCATTCTAGAATATCTGGCAAACTCAGTCTAGTCTCCAAGACCCACCTCAAGCATCATACCCTCTGGTGTATAACCTCTGACTCCTTCTCTCAGCAAAGACTTTTCTTTTCATGAATTCCCATGGTGTTCTAAGCATGTACAGTACATGATTAGCACATAGGATATGGTGTTTGTGTGGGAGTATTTATAGGTTTGTCTCTCCACATCAGACGTCAAGCTCCCTGAGAGCGACTGGGCAACATGCCTGCTGCAGGAGTGGAACCCATGGTCTCCCCAGCTTGGCTTTTTGATAAAATGTCCTGAACTAGGAAGAAATTCACTTTTTCCCCATTTATGAAGAGTTTGCTGAAATATTGACCCAAGGAAGCCTGGGGCATTGTTAACCTATTTAAAAACCCTTTTCCAAGCCAGGAAGTAAAATGTGAATATGCAAGTGATTCCTCCTAATGATAATTGTTTTTTATTAAAGTGAGAAAAACTTTTAGCAATTGCTTTGTTACCATATGCACTTAGGTACAATTTTGTCATACTTGCCACAAATTCCAACTGCTTTCACATATTGATTCATGCAATTTCGACTTGACTTCTTTCCATTCCCTCCCCTCCCCTCCCTTCCTCTTTCTCCCTGCCTACTCACATAACAAATGTTAGCTGTCTGCTTCCTCCCTCCCCATCCAGTCTTGGGAACAGACCAGTGCTTCTAAACATTAATGCCCACATGAATCAACTGGTGGTCTTGTGAAGCTGCAGAATCTGACTCAGCAGGTCTGGGGCTGAGCCTGAGATTCTGCATTTCCAACAAGCTCCCAGGCAATGTGGACCACATTTTAAGTAACAGGAATATAAAGGATAAAGGATGGAGCAGGCAGAGACTATGCTCTCAACAAGACAACAGTTGGGACCAGTCCCTACTTGTCTCCCTGATGGGAAGTTCCCCTCAAAGTCTACCAGGGCTGCTTCATCGCAAAGTGCTGATTTTCTTTTAACTGCGATATAATTGACGGATGGGTGGTTGTCAGAGGTGAGGGGTAAGTGGTGAGCAAAATGGATAAAGGTGATCAAAAAGTACAGAATTCCGGTTGTAAAATAAAGAAGTCCTGGGAATGTAATTGTAGAACATGGTGGCCACAGTTATAATTCTGTATTGCATATTTGACAGTTGCTAAGAGAATAGGTCTTAAAGTTCTCATCAAAGTGCTATTCTTAACTGAAGTGAAGAAATATGTGAGCAGATAGATGTGGGGCTGAGAAAAGGAAAAATGGGGACATTCTTGCTTTGCCTCCTAAAGGAAAGTTTGGTTGGTAAGTCCAGGCCAGGCCAGACCAGCATGCTCAGGATTCTGAGGTTATTTTTAAGCACAAGCTGAACAAACTATTGAAGTTCAGGCTCCAATTTTAAGACCTCCCTCCAGAAAATAGTTAAGGGAATTGCATGCACATGGCATGAAAATAAGTTGAAAGGAGGACAAAGTAAGAGACCAAATGACTTCCCAGGAATGCAGTCAGAGGCCAAGGGGCTGGGGCTCCTTCTACAGTCATCAGATGGGTGCCACAAGAAGCTTTAGCATTCCTACGATGAAGAGACTGATAGGTAGGAAACTGATAAAGTCTAAATAGCTAACCAAGGACTCTCTCTGGGAGCACTAGAAAAGAAAAAGGGATTCAGTGGGACTCTGCAAGTTCCCCCTGGAATCCACTGCAATGTTAATACAGCATAAAGCCAGGGAGTGAAGAGGCAGGAAATAGGTTTACAGCCACATAGCCTCTTCTCTGTGCTTTAGAAATAGAGATTTGCAAGAAAGAATAGAGGTCCTTGAATTCCCAACTACCACTTGGCAGGTCAGTGACCCTTCTGCTCCATTGATTGAGAAGTTTGGGAGAATTTTTCCTAATTTTGTCACCCAAATTATTAGCAACTAGTCCCTCCCAGATTCATGCAATCATTCATTCATTTTTTTCATGCATGCATTCATGCATTTCATCACTTATTGCACACCTGTTATGTACCAAGGTATTAAACATATGTTTTCACAGAAGGCAGCAAAAATAAAACATAAAACAGGATTTAGGATAGAGATCCCCTCACTTTCAACTAAGGCTGCATCATTTATAGCATCCTCTGGCTACTGTTAGCTACAACCTATTGCAAACTTCCCCACTATCCAGATCATATACCTCCATCTTGTCCCCCCAAAAAATCATGATATCACATTTCAAGTCCCTGATTAACTTCAGGCACACTATTTCTATTCTTTCTCCTTGAACTACCAACCTAAAGACCTTATTTTTAAAAGAACGAATGGCGGTGTAACCTAATTCCTGATTTATTTTAGCAAGTGCATGCTGGGTGTTGGTGATCATAACATTCCTGTCTAAATACCCACCAGTGATCTCTTCAGCAATCCATTCTCAAAGTGCTCAGAGCAAGTAAAATCATTGCTGCAAAATCTGATAATCCCTCTTTATTCACCTTTAGAGAAGAGACTGTTTTTGTCTACCTTCAGCCCTTCATGCTATTCACCAGTCCTCAAAAATCACTCATATAAATCCAGCCTATTTTTCCACCATTTGCAGATATCATTCAAAATATCGAGCTCTGTCAGAGTTCTCTGTGCAGCTATGTTACAGATTCACAGCAGCAGTATCTTTCTTTAAAAATGTATCAGAGTATTAGACAATTATCTGTTTTTAATCCTTTAAAATGATATTGTAGAAGTGCCCCTTGAAGAATTCCTACCCAGAAAATATTAATGGTGGTGCCTCTGGGGAGCAGGATTCACAGTGTAGGAAAGAAGAAGAGAAACTCTTCTTTTTTATTTTACATTTTTTATATCACTTGATTTTTTTTTTGTCTTGAACATCTGATCTTTATTCAAAATCAAATTTCTTTAAAAATGCATATTCTACTGAGTGGGATAGATGTGAACCATTAATTATAAAACCCGGTGATAGGTATTCCTATTTGCCTGTTTAAGACCCAAGCCACACTCACTTGGAGGGGAGACCACAGAGCCACAGAAGAGACCCAGTCCACAAGCATTGTCTAAGCCCATCCACCTCCATTGTCTGGCCCTACCTTCTCACTGCCAGCCTCGTTGTCTCCCCTGATCTTACCTGCCTGACTTCCCACAATGTCTCCATGCCTTTCCACCATCTGCCTGTGTCTCAGTTTGCCTAGCTCACTGGTTTGTTCTAGTCTGGGCTCATCTCCTCCCTTCCAGCACACCCCATTAAAACTAACTCAGGGTCACAGACCACTGGCTTGAACTTGGCCCTCCTTGAATGAAATACTTCCCAAAGCAAGCCAAGTGGCTTTGAAATGAATTATCCCTGACATTTTCAATTTCTCATAGAGGGGCTCCAGTAAGTGTCTAAATAGGCACACTCTTCCCTTCCCCTGTCATTATTTACTCTTAGTACGCTTTTATTGTACATCCTCTCCCCAGCCCTAGTTTCCATCATTTCCACCTCTCTCACAAATGTATCTATGGTTATACTTAAGTTGAGGTAAGGAGTTTCCCCATATCGTTTATTATACTCCTAGGAGAAGATAGTGTTGCTAAGCTAAGCTGAAACCTCGTTACCTGATTTTGGTTTAAAAAGAAAAAAGGACTCTCAGAAGAACACCTAGCCTCCAATATCGTGGACTATAACCTAGCAAATGAGAACACTCACTGGCAAAGGAAGCCACCTTGTGCCTTACATTCACCTGTCCGGCTCTAAGGTCAACCACCTGGACCCTGCATCCCAGTTGCTGCCTCTTTGGCAATCTCATGGCCTCATTACTCCATCCCACCTTGTATTTTTAATCTCTTCCTCTCTACTGGCTACTTACATTTGGGCTACAAGCAATTCAGTTGGTTTTCATCTTAAAAGTAAAATAAGCAAAACAAGTCTCTTCAAAAGGCCATTGAACCAGACTCTCTAGGATGCAGTCCAGGCATCAATATATTTTTTAATGCTTTCCAGGGGATTCTAATGTGCACCCCAAGTTGAGAACTGGTGCTCAAGAGCAAATCTCTTGAAGAGACGATAGTCCCTTTTTCTTCATGCCCATGCACTTCTCCATTTATCACATTCTGGTTCTGACCATCACTCCCCTATTTTTATATAAAGATACCGATTCTTAATTTAGTGGCCACTTCCCTGAACTGTCTTCTTACAAAGGTGTAATTTGACAAGTTTGACTTCCCTTGCTTCTTGTAAACCTCTCCTCCAGGATAATTTCCTGCTTTTCTTCTAAGCTTGGACCGCTTTTCTTCATTTTCCACCATGGGCTCCTGTTTTACCAGTTTTGGAGGGGGGGTAGTAAGGACAGGAAGCAGCCTACATAACAGGATTCTCCCCAGGGCTTTAAACGGCTAAAATTTTTACATGGATAATACTGTTCCGAAAACATTCAGAGAAAAAGAAAACTGAGCTAATTCCAAAAAATGCAGGCAAACACCAGGAAGCAGGGTTGAGAAGATGCCAGCCAGATGTTGCTCAGTGCCAGCTGTAAAAGTTTGGGTTCAGACCCCAAACTTGGTTCACATGGAACACAAAAGCCAGATTCATCCAGAATAAAGCTCCTGGGAAATTGGGCCAAGCTTTTATTCAGCCAAAGAGACTTCAGGGTTGGCAGGCAGAGAACAGCAACTTAGTTTCAAGCTCATCTCCTGTAAATTCAAGAATTTGCTCTTCCTTGGTCTTCGAGTCATATTCAGGGAGGGAAAACCCACATCATACCACCTTGACTCCTGGGAAAAGTGCAAAGGATTAAGACCAGAAGGCAAGTCAGGGAAGGATCTGAGAGTCAGGCAGCTGTGGCAACAGCTCCTCCCAGTCTCCAGGATCTGAGCCGTTATGGTTCTGTTTTAAAATAAACTAAGATTCAGATGAACAGAAAGTTTGTGTTTCACATTAACATTGTGGCTTTTTCTCAGCTGGGTGTTTTTATTTTCTCTGTCACTTTGCATTACAGGAATAACACAGCTTTCCTAAAGAACCGCTTCATCAGATAAGGAAACAGCATAGATTGTGGAGCACAGATTGCAGAGTCTGAGGCTCCCTGACTCAGGGAAGCCTTGGCATGAAGGTCAATGGCTGTTGGCCCAGAGCCTTAACTTCAGCCTCAGCTCTAAACTGGACTGGCAAAGAGGCCATACCACATCTTCTAGGCTATGCTCCCTTGCATTTTCTCATGGGCCAGAAAAGAAGCAGCTGGAAAAATCACTCACCATCCTTGCCTCAGCCATTCCTGGCACAGCTATGGTCACTGACTACCACCACCAACCACATCTTCAGCCCTGTCCAATCCTAGAGCACTGGAGACCCAAGTTTAGGAAGTTGTCAGCAGGTCCCTGCCCACCAAGAAACTGAGCTTCAGAATAGTTACATTCTGAATCTGGCAGTCAATATATGTGGAGGTGAGAGAACACAGACCCAGATGTCCATGCGAGTCCTTTTATCCCAGCTCCTATATATTGCCTAAGGCTCGATTGACTGACTGGTCTTCTGTCCTCCTTCTTGAGTCTCACTTTTGATGCTCTGGGTTCCATGTAGTCCAGGAAAGAATCATGGCCACCTAGTCCAGACCCTCCCTCCACAAGGCCTTGCACTTCTTTGAGCACTCCTACCACACCCTGAATTGACCTCCTTGAGTGAGCTTGCCATTGACAGACCAAAGAAAATTCTACTGAGACCCAAACCCCTCTGCCACTGTTCCCACGCCCTGCAATAAGACTGCCTACATAACCAGCCCTAACCCAGAGGGACTTGACTTGGCTTTAGTCTTGGGATTGGTTGGTGATTTAAGTGACTTTCTCTTTCTGAAGCAAGTAGTTAGTCCCTCTCAGCACCTGACTCATGCTGTTTCCAACTTATTCCCTCCTTCCTGTTGGGAAGTCTCAGCATGCCCTCGTCTAGGACCAACCAGCATTGGAGTAGAAAGAATTTACTATGGAAACTCTTAGTTTTATCACACCAATGGCACTGTGGTAAACACGGATTCTCTGCTGGAATCTTTTACACTTATCACATAATAGAGAACTATAGAAATTCCTCCTTGGCCCAAAATTCACATATTTCAGTAAATCGAGGGGTAAATCCAAATCCATTTTCAAAACACAGGCTGCTATGACAACAAGTAACAGAGCACAAAGAGAAATGCCGGGAGTTCCGGGCCCCCTACCCCTGGGCAATTTATTTCTAAATGGGTGGACCTAGAAAACTGCTTTTGAGTGGGTAAAACAAGAATCTGGCTACTGCAACAAGAATCTGGCTCAAAAACGTGTTTTCTGCTTTGCTATCTTCATTTACCAATAAAAAATATTCAAAATTTCTATCAACCCTTCAGAATGGGCATATCTGGCTAATCACTTCCTTTTAATGTTTTGTAATTTGAATTTTTGAATTTAGACAGATTAATAAAATGAAATCTCAAATATCCATCACCCAGTTTCAACAAATACAGATCCATGGCCAATCTTAGCTGCACTTTTACCAGTGGCCCCTCTCCCAGATTATTTTAAAGTATATTCAAGGTATCTATCATTGTATCCATAAATATTCTAGTATTTATCTCTATAAAACTAGGACTTCTTTTTTAAAAATAATTACATTACCACACCTAAAAAATTAGCAATAATTTAATTTTATCAAATCCTCAGTCAGCATTTAGATTTTTCTTGATCTTTTAATTTGTTCTTCTGGATTTTTTAAATAGTAAAGATTGAAATAAGATACATAGATTGCAATTACTGATATATCACTTAATTCTCTTTCCATCTGCAGCATTTCTCTCCCTATCCCCCACCCTTTCCGTCTCTCCCCTTTCGCTTTCTGTCTTCCTTTCTTTTCCTTGCAATCTTTTAGTTGAAGAAAAGGCTCGTTTGTCTGGATTTTGTTGTTCACACTCTCGTGGTGATGTTTAACATGTTCTTCTTTCCCCTGTATGCTCCTCATGGTTAATCATTCCACCACTGACCATGACTCCTGAATCTACTTTTATGACTAAACATCCAGTAGAGCTCTCTGGTCTCCATTCTGAGTACCAGGCTTCTCTCTCTTCAATGATGGAAACCTGAAACTGTGTGATGCGCTGGAAAGAATGCAGGGTTTTACTTTATCATCAGCCTACTATGTGACCTTGGGTAAATAACACTCACCTTTTTTGATTATAAATGTGGAGACTTAAAAGTAATTATTATAAACATGGAATGTGCTAAGTGGCACACAGTGTGGCAAATCACATAAAGAGAAGCCATGTTACATAGTGGAAGTAGCATAGATTTTGGAGCCAGACAACTTTGGATAAGGCCATCTGTGGAGCGGGGATAAAAATATACATAACATACATAGCCCAATGCTTACAGCATAATACGTATGGTAGTTGTAGATCATGACAACGGTGTAAATTTATCAAAGAAGGCTAGAAGACAGGGACAACTGGGCCCAACATAGTTTCTTTTTTTTTCCAAAATTCTCTTCAATACAAGTGTCTTTCCAATAATTCTCATTTTATTCTAAAACAAAAGTGAAAATAAATACAAACTGCAATGGGAATACAGAAGAAGGAACACATAACTCTTCCTACAAATACCAAGGGGTACACCACAGGAGTCACAATGATTGGACTGAGCCCCAAGGGGTGGGAAGGCATTTGCTAGATGAGTGAGAGAAAGGGCATATCAAGGGGAAAGAACAGCATTGGCAAAGGCATAGCTGGGTCACAAGCTCCAATGATTTCAGAGAAATTGGGTAGGGTTTGCCTTTGCAGCCGTGGGGAACGATGATGTGGTTCAAGTAGGGGAGTCTTCCTCTAGATAATCTTTGTCATGGTGAGAAGGAGGGATTCAAGGGGGAGAACTACGGTGATATTGGAGAAAGTGAAGTAAATTAGAAGGATGTGATAATATACCAAGTAAGAGATGGTGAGACACTAATGTACTGGCAGACCATGTCAATTCACCATGAGTTTCATCAAAGTATTAGATAAAATATCTCCGAAGATGACATAAGAAGGTAACCTGCAATGGCTGAAAGGAAGGATCACAACATTATGAGGGTTATCCCCAGACTTTCAGGACAGGCCTATGGAAATCACAGTCTCCTCCAAATACCTATGGTTGTTTCAGATTTCCTAGAAGTGGACATACACACACACACACACACACACACACACATTCCATGTCATGATTCAGTTGTACTTATTCTAGTGTTTTCCAAAATCTGTTCTATAGACCTAATGCTGCAGATGTTTCATGGAAAAAAGAAATAGAGATAGAGGTAGAGGTAGAGACAGAGACAGACATAGAGATAGAGACAGGGAGGGAGGGAGGAAAGAAGGAAGGAAAGACTTTTCAAACGAACTTTAGAAATTGTGACTTAAACAGAATTTAAAAGGTTTATTTACTGCAGGACTTCTCAGAGTCTTTGTTTACTGTATAGCAAATCTCCAACCTGAGCACAGGGTATACAAGCCTTTAACAGAGACCCCCTCCTTCTACAAGAAGCACTTTATACAGGTGTATTTGGGGGAATGCTGACATCAGTGGTGGCTAACCGCCTCTTAGCGATAGCTCAGGAGCTGACTGATGGCGAAGACACTGAGCTGATGGAGACATTTCTGCCGCAATCACTGCTGGGCAAATACAGACGTCGCAGGAATATAAGTTCTTTACATCACCCAGGTTTTTTTTCTGTTTGGTCCAGACTAGTGCACATAATTATGAGTGAGCTAGACAGACATTTCCAACACATATTTGAAGAGACAGTTGCTTTACAGTTCCAGCCCAGTTATCTTCTAATCCCGTGAGGAGAAAGCTCAAAGTGGACACAGTTTCAAAGAGATCCTCACAGATGAAGGAGAGAAGGAGAGTTGTGTGGTTGTTGAAACATCTCTAAGATGCCATTTCCAACCTAATGTACTCTCAGAAGGCTTCAAACTGGAATCCAGGATATGCAAGAAAATAGGCTGCTCAGTCATGGACGAAACATGCTTAATTGCCCTCCCAACACACACATGCACACACACACATATATCACACATATAGTGTGTACCCTGCATGCGGTCATAAAATGGGTGAAGGGTTTTGCTGGCAGCCTGCACCTGCCACCGCTCTGTCCTATCATGTCAGTGCTGGCTCAACCACACTGGTCCCCTACCCAGCCGAGAACAAAGCTGACTATATGTCATGTCCCCTATGACCACCCTCAAGATGCAGGCCCGGTTTCAAGTCTGTCTGCAGTTCTGCCCACTGAGCTGCATTATCCACTTAGGGTCCTCCAACCTGTCCACCCTTGACTCTTAGAAAGAGGTCACCTACCCTGCTGTTCCATGTGAACCTCCACAGCTGCTCTTCATCTTGGACTAGGGAGCTCCACCTGAATTCTGGAGTGTCGATGAAGCTCTGCTCTGCACCTACCAAATCTCATACTTTTACAAATCCCCTTTTCTATAACTCCTGACTGTTTCAATCTGCCCTATTCTCTCTAGAATTGCACACCCCAGTAGAACTTTCTGCCAGGATGGAAATGTTCTATATCTGCGTTGTCCAGTACAGCAGCCACCGGCCAGGTCATCCCCCCAGATCAATCACTTGCAAGCCACTGCAGCAGCATTTGGCACATGTGCTGACTATATACCACTGGATGGTCACTTTAGTAAGCCCTAAATCCATCATCTATGTAGTGAGATAATTATACATGTTTCGTAGGGACATTGTTAAATGGTACTGAATGAAAAAAGGTTGTCAAGTGCCTATCACAGAGCCCTACCACACAGCAGGTATTCAATACATGTTTATTCCTCTCTCATCCTCCAAAAGACTAACATGCTCAGATGGTTCATGTTTCTTCTGGGTAACCTCAGAACGGCCTTCTTCATCCCCTAAAATGCTAAATCCCATAGGGGCTTGAAAGGAAAGCCTTGAATCAGCGACTGGAAAACTGTTTTGGCTCTCCTGTCCTGAAATATGTCTCAGGCTGGTCTCCTCGTTCTAGCACTGGTTTCTGAAAAACCTAGCCTTGATTTCCTTCCTGCACCAATCAAGGAGCAGCCCCTTCTAGAGGAGGCTGGAAATGAGACCTATTGTTCATTTGCAGTGTGCAATCTTTCCTCAATTCAAAAGAAAAAAAAAGTCCTTTAAAATGTGTAGGTTGGAGGCTTTGCTTCCTGCCTCTTAAAAGAGGCCCTAGGGACACTGCTAAGGGCAGCTGCAGTCTAAGACGAAGGGAGAATAGGCAGAGAGGTATTCCAGGGTCTGCTCCTACCGTGGAGAAGCCGCTCAGGCTCTTGTGTAAGCCAGAGGTCTGCTGGAGTCTCCACGACCCTTGGAACACAGGCACCTTGTTCTTGAATCCTCACTTGTCAGTTAGTCCTGCAGTCTCCACAAATGTCCCCAAATTCCAGGGTGCTCGTGATGCTTATACTCATGGTCTCCTCGACTCAGGGGTTCCTGATTGCCTCCATGTGGGGTGAAGGTCAAACTTTTTATCAATCAAAACACAAATGCCTATTAACAAACAAAATACAGAACAGAAGTCACTTAAGCCTAGCATTTTAAATGCAGTGGACTTCATACCAAGCTCCAGTTTCTCCACGAGATCACACAATAGGAATTTAAAAAATCACCTGCTCTCTTGTCTGCCAAAGGAAAGCCACCCACGTGGAGACCCTCCCTCGTCCTCCCTGCCCAGAGCCCAGTGCCCCCTCCCTTCTCCTCACCCACTTGCTCTTAGGCTCTCTCCCTCACCTGCCACCTGACTTCACAGAAGAATTCAAATTACCCTTCCCAAACTTGGATGAGCAGTTCTGCGGCTACTGTCTCCTATTTCCCGATCTGGATTGCTAAACGAATCAAGACAATCAGCTCATGAAGTAGCTCCTCATTTAACAGAAGCTTCCTTTCTTAGAAGACAACGGTGATGTCAAATGGTAATGCTTTTTCATGATGCAAATGGAAAACGTAATGGGGAATTAACATAGTTCTCTATTAGGACACCTAAGACTCTTTTAGCTGCTGCAATATGTCCTAAGGGAGTGTTAACAACAAGTGCAAAATTCTGGCCTCAATTACATTTGGACACATTATTAAAATGATATATTATTATACTATATAATATAATCAATATTATTAAATATTAAAATTACTTAAGAGAAGAGTGAGGTTATCTTTATCCGGATCAATTGCCTTTTTGGAAATCATTCCAGAACTAAGTTCTCTAATTCCCTAATTCCCTAATAAAATGATCCAATACTTTTAAACTTTCCAGGAAAAATAATGTCTTGAAAACCAAGGAACTGAAACAAGTAGGGAAACTTGAACTTGAGCAGAATCCCACAGAGAATGAATCAGGAGGGAATAAAGACTGGATTTCGTATTCCAGGAAGAGGTCTTTGGTTGAAGAATAAGCAGGAGGGATGTGGCTGGGTGAGAACATCCGCAGGTTAGGAGGTACCTGTACAGGCAGCCGAGGGAAGGTGTGGACTCAGCTTAAAACACAGAATGTTCTCCAGAATCATCACTACACACGTAGACAAAATGAAGTTCAGAGAGGGAAGTGGCTAAGCCACCAGGTAGGATTGAGACAAGGTCTGCGGAAAACTCTGTGCACACGTTTATAAAATCTAGGCCTTCTGATTGTTAATACAGAACTTCTCTAAGAGATAGGAGGTCCTGGGGTCCTAATCAGTTTCTTCATCCTGAAAACTAGCCTATTAAATTAAAAAATGCCCTGGCAGTGTGCTAATGAGCTTTAATGAGTGAAGGAAAGTCCAGTCTTTTTATCTTTAAGTGTACCAGGGGTGTTTTTAGAATCAATTTTTTTTTCTATTAAAGAAATACAGGCTCAATGTGGAAATTTTAAAAAATATATAAAAATTAAAATAAAAGTTAATTTTTATACCTCTATCACTCTCACAGTCAATGTGAACAACTGATGCATTTCCTTTGACCATACAATTTTTTCTTATGTATTTTATATTGTTGAGATCACAGTTCTTATGTGATTTTGTGTATTTTTTTCCTTAAATTATAGCATAAACTCTGCCTCTATTACCCTCACTACTTAAAAAATTCCTCCTAGCATCATTTGCATGGCAGCATAAACTTCACTGCTTTTAGTGAGATATAATTGACTTACGGCACACTGTTACATGTTTATATTATTTCTAATATTTTCCAAGGACAACATTATGATGAAGGTCTTTATGCTTTAAAAAAAGGTTCTTTTTTAAATTTTAGATTATGTCAGTTATGGGTTGAATTTCATCTCCCTGTGAATGTAACCTTTTCTAGACATGGGTTGTTTGAAGATGATCAAGTCAAAATGAGGTTATTAGTGTGGGCTCCAATCCAGTATGACAGTTATCCTTATAAAGGGGGACATTCGGACACGGAAACAGACATGCATACCTTCACCATGTGAAAATGAAGGTGAAATTCAGGGTGAGGCATTCACAAGCCAAGGCATGCCAGAGATCCCACAGACCCCCAGAAGCAAGGAGAGAGGCATGGAACAGATTTTTCCTCACAAACAGAGAAGGTGCCAACCCTCCCATACCTTGATCTCAGACTCATAGCCTCTAGAAGTACGAGACCATTCATTTCCGTTGTTAGAGCCGCCCAGTGTGTGTTACCTCATTACAGCAGCTCTAGGAAGTTAATGCAATGTCCTTAGAAAAATTCCTCAAAGTACAAATATTTGGTCAAAGGGTGTGCATACTTTTAACATTCTTGATGCATTTTGCCAGACTGCAAAATTTTCCCAGTTTTATGCTGATTTCTAACTCCATTAACTATAAGTAAGAGTTTTTGTTTCATCATTATCTCGCCAGAATATTATTGTTCTTATAGTTGACTAATTTATTTGGCAAACTGTATCACACTGAAGTTGCATTCAAAGGTATCAGATTGCCATGGAGATTAATTGCTGTCTACATTTATTACCCATTTTTGTTTTCTACATTGTGAGCTCTATGTCCTGTCCATGTCTTTGGAAATTACATCCATATTTACCTTCTGGAATTATGGGCTTTTTTCCTTTTCTATTAGCATGAATTCTCTTTATAACACAGATAGTAATTCTCTTTCTGCCATATTTAATGCAAGTGTGTCTCCAATGTGTTGTGGTATTTTTATTTTGCTTCTTATCCTTGGAATATATATTCTGATAGAACAGCATTTTTTGAGGGCTTTAAATTTAAGTATGTTAAAATGCTTATGTTATTTAGTCTAGGATAGATTTTTCTTATAAAATAGAATTATTTAATTAGTCTATAATTTAGTATTTGGGGATAAGATATTAAGTGAGGATTTACATAGACATTATATAAAGATGTATATGTATATATAAATATATATATTAATATATATATAGAGAGAGAGATAATATATAATTCTACATATGAGCATGCCTGCAGGGAAAAAAATGTCTTATTAGAGAGTTCTTCTCCAGCTATCAGAGGCCAGAAATTGGATTTAACCAAGGGCCCTAGAGATATCACTGGATAAAACAGTCAAGAGGGGAGATTTGGTCTTACTCTGCCCTTCCTCCAGGCCATATTAAATGAAGTTGCAGACCATCACCTACACTCCTGCATGTCCCTTTACCTGTCCCACTCTCCCTCTGCTTTCTCCCCTGGTTTTCAGTAATATCTGTCTTCTACACTCATCTATAAGTTCTATGAAAGCAGAAAGTCTTTCTTCTTTCCAACGGCATCCTTGATATCTAACATGATCTCTAAATTATTGTAGACTCCCCAAAATGAAATTATTAAATTAGGGACTGTTTACCACACTAGATGGTAAACTGCTGTCTTTGCCTAGAATGTCCTTCTCTCTCCCATTACCTAGTTAAAGTAGAGCTATGGTTAAGAACACAGCCTCCAGACCCAAACTGCCTGGGTTCAAATCTGAGCACACTACTCATCCTTCTTGGGCCTCAATCTCCTCTTCTGTGAACTAAAAGTAAAAATGGCACCTACATCACTGAGTTATTTGAGGATGAAATAAGTTATGAGCACAAAATCCTTACAAAAGTACCAGACATCTCATTACTGTTCTCAGGATTCCATTTTAAAGGACATCTCTCAGAAAGGCCTCTTCCACCCTCCCCAGACTACATCAGGTCACCCTATAACTCTTTCAATTCCCAGTCCTTTGTGTCATGCATTTATCACAAGAGTCACTTGTGAATTGCTTTTTTATGTCTCCCATTAAATGTTAAGTTCCACGATGGAGAGATGGTTTCTCTCTTGTTTACCATTGCATCTCCTGTTCTTAGAACAGCTCCTACCATGCAGAGGCCTGTCGTACAATGGAAAAATAAAGTTTTATTGGATAGATGAATAAATGAATGGACACCTTCTGATGGAGGAGGGAACTCATCTTAAGAGAAGAAATTGTGGTCCTACATGTGACTGTACCAGAGACTGACAAACTATAGCCTGCCTGTGGTTGTAAAAAGCGTTATTGGCGCACAGCCACGCCCATTCATTTGCATACTGCCTACGGCTGCTTTTGCACTATACCAGCATGGTTGAGGTGTGACGCAGACTGAATGCAATGGGCTTAAATGCCTTAACTGTTATCTGGCCCTTAATGGAAAAATGTGTTGATTCCTTGTTCTACAACACTGATTCTCAACATGTATGTTTGATTCTCAAACTTGCTCAAATATAAGCAAGCCTCAGGAGGAAGATGCAGGCATGGAGGTCTTATTAAAATGCAGATAGCTGGGCTCCACCCCAAAGTTTCTGTAGGTCTGTGGTGAAGCCCCAAAATTTGCATTTCTAACAAATTTTCATGTTGCACTACTCTGCTAGAACAGGGATGCACTTTGAGATCCACTGGTCTTCAATATTCAAACACACCTGTATGATTCCATGTGCATCTCTGGGCACATGCACAGATGAAACTCCAGGGCCTAACCTTGACATTTCCTGACAATGAAGTGATCCATGAGTCCCTTCAGTTTCAGTCAAGTAGACTACCCGTTGCCAAGACAACTTGGAGGCTAATTTTGTGGCTTCAGTCATCTCCAGGATTTCAAGAGGAGCTGACCCCAGAGACTCTATTGTAATACATGTGTGACCTTAGCAGGACCTCTACCCACAAAGTGCAGGCCGAGATGTCTACTGTCATCATGCTAACATCAAGATTGGAAAAGGTGAATGAGTGCTTCTTCTCCCTTCTCTGACATACTACTTATAACACAAATAACAATAATGCTTGCTAACTTTGTCGCATGCTCAAGGAAAAAGCTTCATATATATGAGGTATGTACAATAATAATTCCCATTTTACAGGAGATAAAATGCAGGTTTGAAGAGATCAAGCCATGGTTCTAAGGTTGGGCAGCTGGGAAGTGGCTTAGCCACCCTCGGAAGTCAGTTAGTCTAGCTCCAGAGCACATATCAAACACAGTGCCATGGCTCTATACAGACTCCTCATGCTTACAGGAAGGAGGAAGATTCCATAGCAGTCTGGGTGGCTAAGAGGTGTTGCTGTGTGCTGATTCTCACCCAGATCTCTGGGAAAGCAAGGAGTTACTGAATCTATTAGCAACTAGAACTTATTTAGAAAAATCTAGTAGGTAAACCCCAGTCAAACCTCCAACCAACCGCACATAGACTGGCGTTCCCAGTCCCCCAGTAAGACCACTGTGGGCACTGTAATGTGCCCCCACCACCACATTTCAATTCCCCCACTGCTGGCGGTGCTGCTGGCCACAACCTTCATCTGCCCGCCCCTCAACTGCCCAGCTGACCCATCTTGCTCAAGCTCACCCTGAAGCCAAGGACTGACTGATGTCATATTATAAAAACCCAGCCCCTCTTAGCCCAACTGGGTACAATTCTAAAGGGCCGTTCTAGCTCTAGATTTTCCCATGTCATCCACCAAGGTTGTCCCTAGGGCTGCATCACAGTTAGACTTTTCTCTTGTCCCACATCGGTTTCCCCTCACCTCCTGTCCACAGCTGCAAACCCCAAAGGCATTGCTAGTAAACATCCTTCTTGCTAACCTCTGTCTCAGTCTGCATCCCAGAGAAGCCAGCTGGCAACAGACACCCCTGTCTAAAGTCACTCTAGGCATAGCTTTGCCTTCTACAAGTGACAGTCCATGTTCCACCTGCAGACTTTGCTGTGGCCAATCAGCATATTCAGTCGCTCCCTGAATCCACCAGAACTTTCCAGTTGAAACTGCCTCCTTCTCCCCTCCTCAGAATATTCACCCAGTCATCACCATTTATGTCCTTCTGTTACAGCGAGCAGCCCTGAGGAAGGTTAGTTCAAATGGTGCCCTGCCATGGAATCTCAGTCATAGATCAAAGCAAAAACTATCTGGAGTTTGCAGCTAAATATAGTAAAAAATGTAGAACATATCACCTTCCCACACCAAAATGGTACTGCTTTAGCAAGTCTCTTTCTTTCTCCACTTCTTGATTTAGTGGCTTCCTCTGGTTTATGAAATATTTTTTACCCAGGGCCCACTGAAAACATCTTTATAAAATAGAGCTCATCTTTGAACAGGTCACATTTCTATTGAATTTTAACATTTCAAGAAGGAAAAGGGGAGTATTTCTGACCCAGATATTCTTTGAACAAGTATTTAAGTGAGTTCCTGGATGCCAGGATTTAAGCTTCGTTGACAGCCGATATAATCATCAGCTTGTAAAGCAAAATCTTAAGTTCATGCCTGTATATTGAGCACAGGGAACAGGCTCTGCTTAAATCACTCCAGTGATGTGGCACAAACAACTTCATTTCTGCCTATGGCCACAGTGCCAGTCTTGATTTCACACAGTTAGGAAATGACAAAGCCAAGATTTGAAAAGACCAACCTGAATTCTGAGTCCACACTCTTTCAACCATACTTGCAATTCAACACATATTTATTGGACATCGTTTATGTGTGTATAAGCATATTATTACAGAAATACCTGTGTGTGCTACCCCACAGATGATGCAGTTTCCCTCTATCTTTGTCTTGTGTACTATTGTCACTCTAGGAAAAGGGGCAAAGGATGCCTCCTTGGGAAGAGGAAGGAGAGTCTCCCTCCAGAATAAAGAGAAAGGGAAACCAGCACATTCTTCCTTGGAAATTAGAGATAAAGGATCCTTTGGCCCTGGAGGACTTTGGAAGAAGCAGAGTGGACCGTGGGACACAGGGACTTTTCCTTTTCTTTTCTGCACCACAATCTAAGTGGGGAAGTTGGGAAGCTGAGAACTTGCTGTGACCCTTCTCCTCATTTGGTACACTTGCAGGAGGGAACCCCACAGGCTGCCCCACAATAGCATGAATATAACAGAGAACTACTGTTGGTACTCAAGACCACCTTGGGTCCCCTGTCCTGTAGCAGAAATCCAGAAGTTTCTATATAGCCCAGGAGGGGAAAAGCAGCAGAGAGCCCACCAGGAAGGTGTAGTCAGAGGAGTTACATTTGGAGTGGTCCTTCCTGCTGGCATAACCCCATCCTCATTGCACCTGGTGCTACGGTCCCGCCAAAGTAGATGGTGGTTTTCATTTATTTCCCAGCCCAAGAAGCCCACCTGGAACCCTCGGACCACCCCATTAGGGACCACTCTATCTATCACTCCAAGAGGCTACCAGCAAAGTATTACTGTGCTGGATCTGTCCCGAGTTTCTTAGAAACACTTATGATGTTTATACTTACATTGCTTATGTATTTTATACATATATCATTCCGAGGTATTTTATATATATATAAATTATCTAACCCTTAACAACCTCATGAGTTGGGCACTGTTATCAACACCCCCATTTCATAGATGGGGAATCAAGACATTGCAGGGGTGCTGCGTAAAGTGGCTTGGCCAAGGTCACATATTGGCAAGAAGCAGACCTAGGATTCAAACACTAGAGTCTGTGAATTTGACCATCATGTTATGTTGTAGGCACTGCTCATGAATGCCAAGTATGCCAAACACCAAAGTCTTCTATACCTTTGACATTTTACTTCTGCTCTGCATTAAGAACTGCTTGGATAGCTTATCAAAATTCATATTCCTGGAACCCTCCCAGACAGCCTGGGCGAATCAGAATCAAGGCAGGTGATCCTGATGCAGAAGCTCCAAGTAACACACTTTGAGTAGCTCTTCCTCAAATCTACGTCTTGTTTGCTTCTCCTCACTAAGTGTTAGGTGGTTAATGCCAGGCACGTAGGGCATAGGCTCAGTCCCTAAGCTGCTCTGACTCTGAAGATGGGGACATTCTGAGCCTGGATAAGCATCTGTGCACAAAGAAGCAATTTGTTCCAGCAGGTGTCTTGTGGCTGTCATGGAAGAGGCTTGGGTCCCTGGAGATTTGGAGGACGGGGTCCCTGGAGAATTCCTGACAATGTGGGGATGTTCTTAAGAGCCCCAAGGAGACATCACCCTTCCCTGAGCAGGTGATGAGCAGCATTCTTGGGTGTCACAGTCACAGCCACTGGGCTCCAGACCCATATTTTCACTCAATTCCATGGACCCTTTTGTGGAAGCAAACATCTCTGCCTATATTCCCTTGAGGTCCCCAAAGCATCTTATGCTGATGTTTATTACCAGTCACTGTCTCCCTGACTGTTTGTTCAGTGAACCCTTCCAGCTACCTTTCCAGAGCCTTTCCATTGGCTTAAGCATCCTCTCAGAAAGGTAGCTTCAGAAAACCTGGTGGTTTGGGAAAGAGGAGAGCCTGGGACTCCAGATGGGAGTATGGGTGCCTGGGCCACCCTGGCTCAGCCTTTGCTGAGTGCAGAGGTCCAAGGGAGTGGATTAGGAGTGGCATTGCCTGATGAGGGTAGAGGCTTCTGGAGTTCCTCATTCACCCCATAACCCCCCGGAACAGGAGGCCCTCCCCACAGTCTTCTTCCCACTCTCTCCCACTTTCTCCAGGACAGACCCAAAAAGTAATGCCAGAAGATGACAGAGACCCTGGAAAAATGCAGAGGTGTCCTGGGACGCCCCACCTCCTTGGGTAAAAGAGTAAACAGGCCCAGAAAGAAGAGAAACTTGCATGCATTTTGCAGCCAAAGTCAGGAAAGATGCGGGAGCTCCTTGCCCATGTCCTACTGTGTGGAGGACATTTTCAAAAGAGGACAGGCTCCACAAATGGCAGGTAGTTCAGCATGAGTGGAAGCAGCAAGGAGAAGGATGGACCCACCTAACAGAATATTTCCACAGGGAAGTCACAAGCCTGAGAGCACAATGCTGGGCCACCCAGGCACACAGCCAGACTAGACTTCCATCAGCACCTGCTGGTGGTGACCAAGGCCAGAGTGGGTCAAAGGCTGGGACCTCTTGTGTATGGGGCCAGGAAGGCAATCTGCAAGACACATCCTTGGGAAAAAACAAAGCGAATGCCAGGAGCTGTTGACCCAGAGCTGTAAGGTTGACAGGAGGCACAGCGAGAGAGATGGAGGTGTGCAGAGTGGGTGGGGCTGGAGCAGACAGTGGGCCTGACCAGTGGAGCAGACGGTGGTCCTCCCTGAGCCAGTAAGGGCAGCTTTCTATGGGGTTTGTGGCCTTGCGTTTAGGTTAGTGAGAAGTGTCAAAGGTGCTAACCTCAGAGAGATTAAAAAAACTTCCAGTGTTAACAGGGAAAAGTTAAAGCAAAAGCAAGACAAGGATAGGAGAGATCTGGCTGAGTGAGGAACGAAAGGAATTTAATAAAAGCCGCATTGGCCATGGCTAGCCCTGAAATGCCCACTTGGATTCAGCAATCTTATTTGGACTTGTATCCACAATAGGAAGAAAGAGCTGGGAAGGGCCTGGGCCAGAGGTGGGAGGGGATGCCTCAGCTACAAAGGCTGACCTATGTGCCCCCTCTAGAAGCGAGAGGATGAAGCCAAGATTGCTGGCCTGGGAATGGTCAGGGTAGTTTCAGGGATAGCCCTGAGGGTGAGGTCTGCCACTCATCTGGTGACTGGCAAGAGAAAAGGAGGCCACTGGATCCAAAAAAGGCCTCAGAACTGAGCAAGGAGCTAGGCAGAACTGAGCTGGAAGAATCAGTGGATAAGGTGGCAGTCAAGGTTCAGGAGTGGCTACAGTTCTGTGGAAATCCAGGTACGTGGCAAGTGCCAAAGCAGCATCCTTCTCCACTTCAGGGTTATCTTGTTGTCTTCATTATCCTCGTGAGCATTTGCTGGGCATTCACTGTTGCCAAAATTGTACCAACTACTTCAATGACACTATTCATGCTAAACTTGAGAAACAAGTACAAAGATGCTTCAAACCCTAATGCACTTGGATCCTGTGTGCAGACCGGGAGTGAGGATGAGGACATCCCTCTTTTCTGTTCCTGAGATGCACGTCTAACGAGGATGGGGGTGTTCAGGCTGCTTGCAAGCTGAGCAGGAGTAGGGTGGGAACAGAACAGGGGATCGGTGGGGGAGTAGCAACTGGGAAAAGCAGCAGCTGAGAACATGGGCTGGGGGCAGAGGACAGTGTGTAGCCTGATCTTTGTCTGGCTTTCCTTTGCAGCACCAAGTACATATTAAAGCATCTCTGACTGCACATATCCCAAGCCTGCCAGTGTATGCCATCCCAGCTCTTAAAACCTTCGTCCACTTCCAGCCAGCCCCCACAGATAAACGGAGGCAGAAATACTTTTCCGACTGGCAGAATCCATCAAAATGAATTGGCAACACCTATCAGCCTGAAACAGCAGTTTGCAACTTGCCCAGTAACAAATCTTCCCCGGGACATTATCTCACTGGAAACAACACAGGATAAATTCTTAGCACAATATGATGCCTCCCTCTCTTTACCTCCTCCCCACTTCAAAAAGATTTAACATCTAATTCATGTTTTGACGAGCTGCCTCATCTCTGTAGTAACACTGTTGATCTCTGTCGGACCCCAACGGCCTTGAGCAGAAGAAACTGAAGGAAAGAGGGAAGCGCGGCCCATAGGCAGTGATAAATACATTACCGCAGCCTCTGATGGAGCACCGTGACCTCCAACACAGCTGCGGAGTTGCAACTGTTTAACAAAAGTCACCCTACTTTCCTGCAACCTCAAGGTCTTAAAGTACCAGAGCAAGAGAAAGATGCCCAAGCAAGCAACCCTAATTCTGTCAGGCCCGAGGGACAGCTGGGCTTGCGGGCTCCTGCTGGCGGAGCATCTCCTTGGGATTCCAAAACAAGACAAAACACCTTCTAGGAGATAAAGCACAGGGGGAAGGATATGCCGGGAAAACTCTTTTCCCAGTGAGGAAACTGAGACTCCAAAGTAGGTAAAACGGCCAAGGCTACATTGCTGGAAAGTGGTAGAGTGAGAAATTGAATGTCAATTCTGTTTAAAAATAATTTCATGGGAGGAATGGGTTGGGGCTGCAGACAATTGTGGTTATTGTTGCCTTAAAGAAAATATCGAAATTTTTTTCTAGTGAACCTGATCCAAGATATACCACTTCTTGAGTTTCAGTCTTTGCATACACATGAAAACACTAACTGTAGGAAGAAAGGGCTGAATATTAACTATTTAAATTAATTAAAGCACAGAGACATTCAGAGTAGACCCACATAACTGTCCCAGTCTTAGGGTTAATAACACAGCCTTAATGGAAGCAAAAATATCCATTTTTTAATATGACCTTATGAATTGGTAAAACATAGAGACTTTGAACACCACAGGAAATCCAGCATTTCTGTGCAGTTACCTGGGAGCTGGGAGAGATCAGGCCAAAATTCCACCCCATCTCATAAACTGAGAACGGAGACCCAGGGACAGCGTGAGCTGCCCAAGATTGGCGAGCTTGCTCACAGCAGAGCTGGAAGACAGCAACAGTCCTGTCTCTGTGCTGAAGACTTTTCATTTGTTCACTTCACATGGCTCTGTGTTCCCAGAAGAAAATAAAACACAAAGAACATGAGCTGTGGAATGCTTTAGTCAACAAGCGATACACCAACAGGTTTGTGACAAGCACTGTTTTAACAAAGAGCCAAATGGGTCTGGGAAAATGTCCAGAAGGAAGGCCTTTGTCCACGGTCTTGACTAAGAACTCAATTAACCTAACAGCACCATGCCTGGCACACAATAAATGATCCATAAATATGTGTGGAATGCATAAATTACCCTTCACCTTGGACAAAAGAACAGGGCATGGAATCCCCCAGCAGTTCTCGTTCTAGACAGTTCTCTGATACTGAATCTTGTTTATCCCCTACAAGTGTCTACCATTGTTTATTTTCCTGCTTTTTTCCCCTATCTCCACTTGAATATTGCTCTAGAAGGATGGAACTGTATCATTTGTTCACCACCCTACCTGAAGCACCAGCAGTCTCTGGATACTCAATAAATATGAGTTAATAAACATGAGTGAGCATGCCCGTTGTTCTTCCTTGCTGGGACTGTCCACTGATATTGTCTTTCTCTCCTGCTTTTGTTTGTAAGAGCAATCCATTAATCACACAATGCTAGCAGCAAAAGAGATTTGAATGGTGCCTCTAATGTTATAGTTGTAAAAAGTTAAGTTCATGAAAGGAATTTTTTTCAAGGTCATTTATCTTGTCCATTGAAGATTTTCGACTAGAATCTGGTTCAATGCTTATTCCGTGATATACTATATGTATGTGAATCTACGTGTGCTTTGTTTCTGCTTGTCTGTATACTCATGTATGCATACCAAGGAAATGCGTCTGTGTGTGTGTGTGTGTGTGTGTGTGTGTGTGTGTGTGTGTGTGTTCATTGGAAAGTGGGACCACTGGCTTTGTCACAGACACCTTCATGATCGAGGCTTCTGGAGAGAAATCATCTCCGTTATTGTGGCAGACATGGAGCTGCCCTGCTCAGACCTCCTGTCATGGGAACCTGCTGCAGGGAGCATGGGTGACTGACAGCTTCCAGCTGCCACACCTTTGAGTCCATCTTGATGTTAATGTGAGACTAAGCTCCCCAGCTGCTCCCAGCCAGTGACTGAGCAAGCAGGGAGGATCAAAATAGGGTTTTCCTGGGTGCCTGTAATGGGCAACTTTGGTACTGAAACTCCCCATCAACCAGCCTGGCTGGAACTTTGTCAGGACCGTGCTGCAGTCTGGGGTTCCTCCTGCCACTCCTTCCCTCCCTCCATCCTTCCTTATGTGTCAGACCTGCATCATGCTCTGAAGACCCCCTCTGCCTAATTTTACTTCCTCACCTTTAATCTTGCACATATGTTCCCTCCAATAAATCTCTTGCACGTCTAGTCCCCTCTTGGTGTTCTCTGCAAGGACCCAAACTGACCCAGTGATATTAGTGTTGTTTCAGCTGAGCTCTGTCCTGGTCTCCCTGCTACATGGTTCTCTGAGGCTCACAGGCTACCCTGCACACTAAGCCTGGGTGTGGGAACGTCCTTGCTCCCATGCTTGGGCTGTCAGTGTGAGGTGCCCTCACTCCTCCCGTCCTCCCCACCCGCTGTGCCAGGCATCCCCCATGGGCTCCCTGCCATGGCCCTGGGAACTGGGTGTGCCCTAGGCCTTCAGCCGCAGTCTCTGTGTCTTGCCTCATGACATGGTTCCTGGGACTGTGACGGGATTCAGAGGCTGCACACTGGAAGCTGGGGAAATGATGGGATGATGTCCCTCCCACGCGGATATGGAGGATCCCCTCTCCGTGGAGCTGAAGTCACCATGGGGCCCAGGACTCCTTGCATCTTAGTCCACCAGCGACTGTTGGTGAAGGCTCATGTCTCTGCATGAGAGGAGGAAGGCGGGACATTGCTCAGCCTGGAACACCTGATAGGTAGCGCCAAGCACTGATAGGTGAGGGAATAAGAGACTGGCATATCCCTCAGGGATCTTACAGGCTGGCAGAGCAGAAAGAAAGAGAACTGGCATTCAACAGTAGTTCTGAAAAGAGCTAAACCCAGACAGTCTGGGCTGGGACTCCTCCATATCTGTGTGGGAGGGACATGTATTTAAACAGACCATCCTGAGCATCTACAATGAGCAGGGTACTAAGTTCAGTGTTTTGCCTGCTTTTTCATCTTTAATTATTGCATCCACCTTATGAAGGAAAGTGTTATTGTTATCCCACCTGATAACTAAAAATGTTTAACTTACAGTCACTAAATTCTTTGCCCACAGACACCCACTAGGAACTCTCCACATCTGACCCCAATACTTGTGCATTTGACTGCTACATCAAATTGATGTGTTCCTAAAACAAGCCAGGAACGGGTCCAAAGGGGCCAGCAGGGGCAGAGGGACAGAAGCTGGGTGACACCAGGCCTCGTGTGGCTCCCTAAAAGTACAGGGAGTACAGGAAGCAGGGAGTGGAGGCTTAGGCCTGGAGAAGAGAGGCCCTCCATGACAAGGCTAAGGTGAGGCGGGGCCTGATCCAGATCCCATGAGGCAAACGTGGAAACATCTGCAATCAGAGCCCCAGACTGACACAGCCATGGCCTGTGCATTACAGTAGCTATGGAGACGCTGAGACCAGGAAGGGGAAGGGACGCCTCCCCAGGGACACACAGCTGAGCATTGGCTGAACTCAGGACAGAGCAGAAAGGCTAACCCATTCATGGTGTCCTTAGTGTCCTGCCAGCCTGTGTAGACTGAGGCTGTGAGTCAGGATAAGCCTTTAGGGGAGAGCTTGACAACAGAAAAGCTTCCTTCAGTCTGATCCTCCCATGAAAATGTTTATGGCTCTGGAGATTAAGTTAGACCCTGAGTAGCTTATTTTCCCTCTGTTTCCTGGGCTTGTCACAAAAGGCTCTAATGCTCCTCAGCTGTTTATAGGCCTTCCAGGGGCTTCTGTGCAGCCTCACTGCAGGATCCAGCCCCAGAAGAGGAGTTCACACCCCACTGTCACTCCTGACTTGAGAGATTCCTGTCCTGGCTTTGATGAATTCAGAGCTTTTCCCCAATTGTCAGAGCAGAAGCCAATGGCTGAATCTTCTTTCTGAATCTGAACTGTGCCACCCAATACTGACCCCCCTCCTTGCCCACCCACATGCACGTGCATATACCCATGTATATACATAGACACACTCACACACCCACATATATACCACACCCACACAAACTCCAGGACTCAGTGGTCCAGCCTAGCATGGCCCAACTCTAACAAAGTTATTTGTTAAGATCCTAGCTCCAGATCTCCTGGTTCACCTTGCCTCCTAGGTGAATGTTTTACCCTAGTGCTTGCTCCCTTCAAGGCTGACGGGACAGAAACATGAGCAGTAGTTGCCAGTGAGCACTGTACACTCAGTGTGAATTCCTTATATAAACTGTCTTGCTCAGTTAGCACAAAGACACCCTGGGGGCTGATGTGATTACTCCACTTTTGCAGGTGAAGAAATCAAGTCTCAGAGAGGTTAAGTAACTCACTCAGCATCACAGAGCCAAGAAGGAGAAGAGCTGGGTTTGGCTTCTTAACCCCGAGACAATGAGGCTGGAGATTTAGGAAGTCCCATAGCTATGACAGGCTCCTGATAAAATTAGAGGATAGAAGAGTGGTTTCAAGGATTTCTTTCTAAGAGAACGTTTCTCTGAAAAGATCAGTGAAACATGTATTTTCTCCAAAATCCAATACCGTAAGGAATTAGGTGGGCAAAGAGCATGGCCTCTGTGCCATGGCACACAAGGGACAGAAACCTGGCCTTCCTTGGGCTTTAAGGACAGGTTCCCAGCGATGTAAGATCCAGCCTGAATCTTGGAAAATAAATAAATATTTGATGGGAAAATTCAAAACAGGCGGCATACTCCAGGTAGAGGAAATGTCATCAGCAAAGGCTCTGAGGGATGCCACGGACCAATATATTAGGGAAATAGTATAAAGTGAGTAGAGCTGAAGGAAGGGCAGAGCAAATCATAAGGGTTTAGGGTGCGTGACCTGAGAGGCATGATAAGAAATATGAATTTTATTCTCTAAGGAAGCACTGGGGCCCTGTGGGAAGACTCAGCATGAGATAATCCGTTCAGATTGTTACTTGCAATAGTTCACTCTGGCAGAGATTCTGATTGAAACAGGGAGACTGGAGATCCACATGGTCGTGGAGAAGACGATGAGGCCTAAGGAAGGACAGCAGGATTGGGAACAGAGAAAAGATCCCAGGGTTAAAAAGTCCACGACCTTGCAAAAATCTACACCAATCTGGGAAATAAATTCAGGTTGATCATATACATCAAATCCAAACTTTCCAAAACAAAGATGCTTCAATCCTGGGACAGACATAACAGCAGACATTAATTGAATGCTTATTATTACATAAGGATCATATTCCATGCAACAAGCCAATGAGAACTATTGTTATCTCCCTTTTACAGATGAGAAAACTGAGACTTGGAAATGTAAAGTGATTTTCCCAGAGTCCTATACTTACTGAGTTAAAGTGCAGAATTTCGAGGTAAGGTATCCTGACTCCAGAACCCACATACCAGTTCTCCACATCTTGTCAGGGCCAGAAATTGGAGGCCAAAGGAGTAGGGGTATTCAGGGTCCCTCTGTGCTCAGGAAGAGTGGCCAGATGAGGAGTCACCTTCTGCCGCGCTGTTCTGGAGTTGCTCTGCCTCAACACCACTGACACTCTGGGCTGGATACTTGGGAGGCTGGCCTGTGCGTTCCTGGCCTCTACCCACTAGGTGCCAGTAGCACCTGTCCCCCCAAGCTGAGACTACCAAAACCACCTCCAAACTGTTCCAAATGTCCCCCTACCCACAGTGTAGGGGAGTGAAATCGCCCCCACCCCCACCCCACCACATCGAGAATCACTGATCTAATCTTATCTCAAGAGCTCCTGACAGGAGAGAGCTGCATTTGACATCCATTAAAAGCAGAGGCCGGTAAGGAGCTCCCAGAGGTAGCTGATAATTTCTTCTCTCACCAAGAGAGCCCTCTGCTCTGCATGTTATTACTGGAGAGTTTCTGGAAGGGGAGAACCATTCTACCAGTTCTCCCTCAGCCCTCTACCCTGGCCATCAGAGAGGACCAAACTTTGAAGGGAAAAAAAAAAAGTCATCTCCTGAGAAGCACATTCTGGAAAGTATTTCTATGAATTACAGAGTCAGAATTTAAGTGGGCAATTCTGTGTTAGCCACCTGAGAGCCCAAATGAGCTTTGCTTCTCTGTGTATTAACTCCCCTTGGGTGTCCTGTTTAATGATTTAATGATGTTCCACTCTGAAGTTCTTCGAAGCTGAGGAAATGGTACGCCCCCTAAGGCAGTTTCTACCTCCCTGGAGCTGGAAGTCCACTGAAGTACCATTCTGAGCCCCGCTCCCTCCTGCAGGCCTTGCCTTTGGGGCCTCCACAGGCAGAGTCAGGGAAGCCCAGGGCTGTGGGTTAGGTCTCAGGGAGTCAGTCTGTAATTTAGAAGGAGGGCTTAGCAGAGAGATGGAGGAGAAAGGGCGCGATGCCTAATTAGATTCCACTGCTCCGTTTGTCTGCTCACAGAAAGATTTTCATTTTATATGTGATTATTTCTGTAATGAGGATTTATTTTAGATTTAACATTTACATTTAAAGCGGCAGTATTTTCTTTGACCTCTAAAGACCTGCTGTTAATTGATGGTGGGTGCTACAAATAACAGCACCTTAGACTTGAAGAAACATGGTATAAACCAGATAAATGCTTGTAGCATGTATAAAGATATAGATGTAAACATGCTTTTTACATTTATAGAGATAAATGGTTTTTACATGTAACTGCTCTTAAACATTTGATATACCTGGAGGTCAGTTGGTTTATCTCCATTTTACAGATGAGGACATGGAAGCCCAAGAAACTTGAATTATACTCCCAAATCCAGGCAGTAAGTAGAAAAAGGGGATTGGATTGTAGCCCCAGACATTCTTTGGTCACTGTATCCCATTATTTGGGAGCTATCTTTATTCCTCAACCAGTCCCTGGCTACCTAATATCATCCCTCTGCCCACCCAAATTGGACTCTTTGCCTTCACATATGCCATACATGCCAAGTTCATTCCCACCAACACACAGCATGGTTGATCTTCAGCCTCTCCTCATCTGAGTCTGCCTTTCCCATGTAGACTAAGTCGTTTTGACAAGCTGGCACGGAAGGCAAAATGAAATAACCCTGTGAAGGCCCCCAGCACAGTGCATGGCATCTGATAAAAAGAGCAATGACTTTACATTGCCCTTAATATGTGCCAGTCTCTGTTTTAAGTGCTTTGAGCATATAAACTCATTTTATTCTCAAAACAAACTTCTGATGTAGGTATTTCATTATGACCATTTGACAGATGAGGAAACTGAAGCATAGAGAGGTTAAATGACTTGCCGAAGGTGATGTGGCTTACAGGTGGCAGAGTTGGGATCTGAGCCCAGACCATCTGGTCCCAGCGTTCACACCCTTCCAGCTCTACAGCTCTACTCGGTAAGTGCTATACTCCTTCTCCATCCCCCTCTCCTTCTCAACCTCCTCTGGAATTCCTTGTCCTGAAGAGTAATTTGACAGCTGCTGTGCGAAGCCTGCTACAACAGCTTCATGTGTTTGTCTCCTTTACCAACTCCTCCAAAATATTTATACTGACAGCAGCCTAACCATGTTCTGTACACCATGCCTGAGTTGGGCACTAAGATGTTAGATGCAGAAGTACTCAGGTGGGACCTCAGGAGCCTCCAGCCCAGGGAGCGTGGTCCCTCTGCTGAAGTCCCAGGGAGCCTTCCCTCCTGGAGTGTTTTGCCCCGGCTTCCAGCAGGGAGTTCTCTTCCTTGCTAAATAGTGGGAGCTCTTATAGCCAGAAAGCAGGGGTTCACTGAGGTGAATGCTGGGAGGGGAGCCACCCCAGCATGAAGCCACCAAGGTATAAAGTATACAGAGTAAAGGCAAGGAAAACAAGAACAGCGAGAGTAGAATAGAGTACGACACTGCTTTGATATTCAGTGTAAGCATGTGTTAAAACGCTCTGCCCAGCCCACCCCAGGTGGGTTAGCTTTCAGAAGATTTGTCTGTACTTACAAGGCAACCCAGATGCATCAAGATTTCAAACGCTTCATCTCTGGATGGAAGTAATCTCTGGACACTTCTACATTGTAGCATGTAGCTCAACTATTGACTCCCAGTTCTAAGGTTATGCTGTTGCTACTGTGAAGATTCACTGGTGAGGCTTGGGAAGTTTGTATTCCATGCAGTTAAACAATAGCTAATATGTACTGAGTTTGTACTAAGTGCCAGGAACTGCTCCCAGTGCTTTGTACACATTAACTCCTTTAATTGCCTCTTCAACTCCGTGATGTAGGGAGTGTGAGCAGTATTGTTCTTGGACCTGGGCAAGGGAGGGCTGTCCCCTGAGCCCTGCACTTTAGACACTGCATTCCACAAACATACACCCAAAAATAGTTTTATTAAAATCTTGAGGTGGGGCTCCGTAGAAAACCAGCTGATTCTAGGTCAGGAGCAGAAAATATACAAGATGAGTCTATAGCATCATACAGTGCCAGAAAGTAAGACCTCCAGAAAGGTTTAAAAAAAACAAAAACAACCCACAATAGTGGTTTTGTAGGTTTAAGGGATCCAGGAGTCAATTGAAAGGGCTCCCAATGGCCAAAGCTAGAACTAGTTGAGAAGATATTTTTAAAGGTAGCATTGGACTATAGCCCAAAATATAAGATGAATATCCTTGAGTCCACACAGATATAAGTAAATGATTTAACATATAAAAAAATGGAAATGAAGAGACTTATCTCCCATGCAGAAGAATCCCAAATAACTTAAGGAGATACTTAGCCCTCAAGGAGGTAAAGTATAACTTCCCACATCTAAAGTGTGGGCTTCTCATAGTGACTTCCTTCCAAAGAGCACAGTATGGAAAGAGAAACCAATGAGTACCTTTACGTGGATAAACCTGCAAACACTACCCCAGCCAGGTGACCAAGTTCAACATCAATGGTGATGAGACCAGTTAATAGCATCTCCTCTTGATATGATGAGAATGAGATGGCATTTCACCTCTGTGGTCTTCCTTCCAAAACCTGTAAGCTGAGGAAAAGCATAAGAGAAACATCAGACAAATCCCAATTTTGTCTCAAAATTTAAATCTCAAATTCCTTAGGCCATCAAAAGCATGGAAAGTCTGAGAAGCTGTCACAGGCAAGAGCTCACTAAGGAGAAAGATTATTAAATATATGTGATATTCTAGATGAGATCCTGGAATGGAAATAGGATATTAGGGAAAAACAGGAAATCTGAATGAAGTATGGACTTCAGCTGATAATAAGGTACTAATATTGGGTCATCAATTGCAGCAAGAATGCATGTTAATGAAAGATGTTAAAAATACGGCAAACTGGATGGCTAGGAATAGTTGGTATTAGCTTCACAATTGTTCTGTGAACTTAAAACTATTCTAAAATTAGAAGTTCATTTAAAATTTTAAAAAAATATCTCTCAGTGCCTGTGTCATGTGGGAACCAGTACCTACATGGCCACTGTCATGATTAACACTGTTAAGATCCCAGGGAAATGCCCGTCCCTGCTCTTGTCCAACGGATGACTTTGAAACCAAGGGAGACTGTGTCTGAATGTCATGAGGTTTGTGGGTTGTGCTGACACTGTCTTCAGAGATAGACACTCCTCTGGAGTTTGGAAGGATTTGAGAGGCTCGAAATGATAAATTAATCAGCTGTCAAATCTTTTCTCTCCTCCTGAATGCAATAGATCCTTCTATAACAAAGTATTATTTCCTGGTGGTGACAAGCATCCATTTTCTTGCTTCTTTCAGTGTTCCAATTTAGAGTTCCTGAGTTATTCACAAATCAGCACAGTATTCACAACAGTCACACACAGCAGCTTTGAAAGGTTGCAATGTTAAGCAATTGGTATTACTCTGAAATCTGAATTTACGTAACTCTAGACATAATATGTATAAGACATAATACCACTTTGTTTACAAAGACGACTGGATGAATATTAAATCCCAGAGTGGAAAATTTTTTTTCTACATAAGTTCAATTAAATTTTCAATCAATAAAAAAAAATGCAGCTTTATTTAAATATTACAAAGCTATTGATACTTATTCATTTTTATTGTTTGCCTTTTGCTTTTTAAATACACTTTTATTTTGCCTTTTGCCTTCAATAAGTACTTTTCAATATTTTAGAATACTAAATTTTTAAAAAGCATTTCTTTTACTTTTTTACCTTTACTTTTTTATTTTTTGCATTTATATTTACATTTCCAGCACTGACTTTAGTTTGTATTTTTGATGGACATGAACTATGAATATATGAAAATATATACACACTTTGAATGAATTATATTTTATGTTATAATTATTTACATCATTATTGCCAATAGAACAAAAATTATGTGAAAATTTTATTATAATACCATTAGCAATTTTTCTGACAAATCAAAGAATAAATTTTGCAGAATCAATATAAAATAATTATGAATCACATATGCCTTTATTTTATTACTTATCTGATTATCTCTGCTCCACTGACAGTATATCCAGACCCATGCAAATAATTAAATTCAGACATCTTTTCTATTTTGAAGTTATATATAAATATAACTTCACATACCTTCATTTTGAAGGTGTATTTGTCAAAGTAGGAGGACAGAGGATATTTACTTTAAGAATTTTCTAGCTCAATGTACAGCTTTAAATATTTAGTCATTGGTAGAAGGGTCTCTATTTGTCTCCATGCCCTGGCCTTGCAAACATCATGGGCCCAGATTGTGAGTCCATTTTACAGAGCAGAGCACAGAGTACAGAGCAGCTACATTACTTGCCTAATATCCCCCAGCTGGGAACCCAAACAAGGGGACACGAGGTTCTTAACCACCAGAGAAGAGGCTCTCTGGCACTTTGAAGCACTTGCTGTTTGGAGATATTGCACCTGCTCTCTGACTCCAGTTAAAACATCTGCCACCTTGAGAAGGTTCTCAAGGCTTCCTTTTTAATAGGAATCCTGGGTCCAGGAAAAAACACAGAGAAGATATCCCAGGACTGGAGCAGAGAGTGAGGAGCCTTCCTGGCCTCCTAAACAACAGCCTCTCTTACTTTTACAAAGGTTAGAGTCTGTCTCAAATAGCTGTAGAGAAAAACAACATATAAAGCCCCAAAGATCACCCTTGAAGTGAGAAAAAAAAACTCTATTCAAAAAGTGAAAACATACATATTTTCTCCTTCCTCTCCCCATGTGAGGGCCTTTTGCCATCTCCACTCTCCCAGACCCATCTCTCTGGCTATGCACATGAGAGGCAGGAGACCCCGTCTCCTTCCCCACCCCCACTACCCCCAGTTTCCTTTCCTGACAGCCGTGGCAGTAGCAGTTGCTGTCAGGCTGTAATTTAAAGCAAACCAGTGCAAACTTGAACCAACTTTATGTGGGTGACTGATGGATTGAACTGGATTTTTTTTCCCACTTGCACAAGATTTCTTGCAAGTAGATATTGTGATCCAAACACATCTAATATGATTCCTTAATCCACTCAGTAGCAATGTTTGGCATCTAGCTTTTTAATAAAAGGTATCAATTAGGTGCTGTCAATGTTTTCAGAGGCAATGTCTAATTACAGTCACTTGTTATAGGCTATCTTGTTAAAAAATTTGAGCAGAATGAGTAAGTACGCCTGACAAGCTCAATGCATTATTAAAGGTGTAATTACTCAGTTATTGCTCATGTAATCCTGAGTTAATTATGTGACTTCAAAATTCATCACTTTTATGTTTATTGAACTTTGATAAGTTCACCAAATCTGATTTATCCCGATGATCCATTCCCTTTCTTATTTCAAACTGAATCTTTCAGATCAATTGGTTAGAAATTGAGCAGACTTTGGAACACTTGAGACCCAGAACTGTCAGCAATGGTTACCTTACAGAAAAGGAAAGCATCCAAATGGCTATTTGCAGGGGACCCCAATACAGAGGAAAGGTAGAGGTGACCTTAAGAATATTTTCAGGTAGCCACAAAGTCAGTCATGCCTCATTTCCAGAAAGTGGACACATATGTCCTTTACCACATACTTCTAATCGGCTGGCACTTGTGGACTGTGGATGGTCTAGCCAAACAGGGGCCAACCTGTGGTCATGGCTTTGCTTCTGAAACAATGCAAATGCTGAAGCACTGTTAAGTAAAAATCCCCAATTCCAATTTACACAAACCTTGAGAAAGGTGGCTCTAAGCAGCTTTTGCATCAATGCCAAAGGGAGCAGCATGGCCCAGAAGGAGCTGGATAAGATTGGCCTCATCATATGCTGGGTTCCCCCTGGCCTGCCTTTGGGTGTAGCTTAAGAACTTTCTATCCTTCTTCCTCCACATTTGATTGTCATCACACTCCCAGTCAGCATGTCATCTGAGAGTCCCTTCTGCCCTTGAGCAGAATCCCGCATGGTAGCCTAACTGAGCCTGAGTTTGCACACCTGAAAGTGGGGTCGGGCATCCTGCCTTGCCTGCCTCTGACAGTCCTTGTGAGCAGAGGTCTTTGCAAATGTGGCTGATGAATAAGGAAAATCTTCCCCATACTGTGGGAGATCCACGCCTTTCAGGTCCTCAGTGACTGGCAGCTTCACATTTACATCCCATCCCCAAATACTCTGCTGCCTGTTCTAGAGCACAGCAAGCTAATTGGGGATGAGAGGCAGCCCCTAAAGTGGCTCCCATGACCCCCACCTCCAGATACTCCTGTCCTTATACAGTCCTCTGCTTTGAGTGTGCTGGACCTCAAGTTTCCTTTCTAACAGAAGTGACAGGATGCCATTTCTGCCACTAAGTTATACAAAGATTGTGACTCGTGCCTTGTTCAGATTCCCTTGTTCTCTCTTACTCTATCCATTGATCACAGCTGCATAACCTGAGTTTTCCTATGGAGAAGCCCATGTGACAGAGAACTGTTATCTCTGGCCAACAGCCACATAAATAGGCTTGGAAGTGGGTCCTTCCCCACTCGAGTCATCAGATGAAACCACAGTCGCAGTCCCAGCATGACCGCAACCCCATGAGAGACCTTGGAGCAGAGACACTCAGCTAAACTGTTCCCAGTGACCTGCCCCACAGAAATTGTGAGATAATGTCTTTCTTTTTTTAAGACACTATATGTTGGTTTAATTTCTTAGACAGAAATAGATAACTAATCCATGGGTCCACCCAAGAGGCAGGTTTCTGAAGCCACCTTGGTTGGCCTAGGGAGATATTATCACATGGTGCTGAAGAAAATGACATTTCATGGCTGATCTGGGTTTAAACCCACATGACAACACCTTAATGGTTGTGTGACTATGAAAGTAAACTCTGTGAGCCTTCATCTTCTACTTCATAAAACAGGAATAGTAGGCCTTATCTCATTGTATTGTGAACATTAAACCGTGTCTGCCAAAGCACTTAATTGGGTAGTTGTCACCATGTTTGCCTTAATTAAATGGTATTTATTATTTGTTATTTCATCTCCCAGTCTTCCCAAAGCAGTCGGGGCTCTTTCACAGCTCTTGATCTGCCATGGCAACCACAGTTGATGTCCCCTGGGCAAATCAAAAGTCCCTTTAACTCTTCTACTTGATATTTAGCTCTCCCCTACTTTACTCCCCAGTGTGCAACTCATGATACAAGCTAATTTCCATTCATGTATTTCTAGGCACAAACGTGCTGCAAATAAGACCCACCCCTTCAAGCAGGCCTTGTAGAGTTTTTTTCAAACAGATTGTAAGACATGATAATTTTCTTGAATAGAATCTTATTCCAGGAACACATAAATAAAAACCCACAGCGTAATTCAATGAAGAACATTAAAATGGTGTTCTGGGTGCACAAAGGTACAACAATAAATTCTGACCCTTTTAGGATGAATGGCTTTTTTTTCCCAAGGAAGATGGGAGAAAGAGTCTCCAAGCAGAAGGATAGGGTTGGCAGAGGCAAGCTGATGGGAAAAGGCACAGCCGTCTTGGGGAAGGACTCTATGTCACTGTGTCTGTCCATGGAGACATCTTGTAGGAGAAAGAAGGAAAGGACATGACCTTGAGGGGAAGGCTAGAGCTCTTCACAGTTGTTCCTCCGTTTCTGTAGTTTCTGGATGAGCCATGATTCTGGTCATCATTCCTGGGATGTCAGGGCCCCAGTGGGTTCCCACAGTTGCTGATGGAACTCCAGATTTGTCCCAGCAGATGCTAGAGATCTTGGCTCAGCAGTTTCCAGGAGTCTCAGTGGTGTAGGCAATAGCAGATGCTTCAGATAAATAAGCAGTCCAACAGAGAAGGTTGCTTTAAATTGCCTGCTGGAAGAAAGAGACCAGCAAGTCAGGGTCTCCTTTATCCTATCCTATATTGTGAGCATTTATTTCTCATCATCCTTTGGTGGAGCAACTTCTGCCTGAATCCCGGGTGGATTCACCACCCAAGTTAGTGCCTTCTGGAGAATCCTCAGACCCTCCGAAATCAGCACATGTGGTGCTGCTAAGCCCGGATGCTGGAGACATCTTACCTACCACGGGAAACCAGGCAGACAAAAATGTGGTCATTACCCAGGCTGCGAGGCAACTGAGGTGATAAATCCCACTTTGTTCCTGTTTGGAGAAAGAATCTTCAATGAAGTAAAGGTTGATTTTCTAATGATTTTTTTTCCCCCACTGGCCATCGGTACAGTGCTTGAACTAGCTCCAGTCCAGCCTTGTAGGAGGATAATTAAGTTGCTGCTGCTGCGACAAGAGAGCTGGCCTCAAGTATGAGCAACAACTTAATCTTTTTATTTTGGGCAAAACAGAGGACAGTGCCCATCATGGAGGTGGAACGGCTCCACTGCCAGGCCCTCAGTTTGGAAACATGGAGCTCCATGGTGGCTTGGCAACACTTCTGGTTTCTGGACACCGAATTACCAGGTGCAACTCAGCATGCGGAGGCAAAAGGCACAAGGCAACACGGGAGAACTAGATGAAAAACATTAAGCCATGACTTGTCATAAGCCATTGCCCACCCTGCTTTCTAAAGGAAGATGTCCTGCATCACTAGGGCAACCATCAGGTCTGGATTTTGATGTTTAGGCTTAGTGAAGGGTGGAGAGGCCAACTGAGAGGGAGTCCCGAGATGCTGGCTGATCCACATGAGGAGGGACAGGGTGGATCATGGGCCACGTGACCAGGATCAGCTGTAGAAAGCTCTTCCAGCCTGCAGTGCGTGCAGGCAGAGTGGGGCTAGCAGAGCAGCTCTTGGGCAAAGACGCACGGCTGCTGATGGGTGGAAGTCTTGGGCCCGAGGTCTCCAAACAGGTAAGGCCGAGAGGGTGGAGGGGACACTGACAGCACATGCTACCCTGGACTAAGTTGAAAATAGGACACTAGGCAAGCAAGTCATTGCAGAGAAAATAAGGACCCTTCCGACACATGGAGTTCAAGGGCATGTAAGATGCTAGGTCAGGAAGTGACTTATGAACAAGACAAATGTGTTGAGAATTCAGTCTTAATGAGTATTAGGGTATATACCCTAATTATACACACACACACACACATATATATATATATAATTATCTATTTGCATTATATGTTATAGAGGTTAAATATGTAAGTATATGTAATACAAACATTGATATATAACATAGAAGTTAATTTAACCAATATAATGTAGAATGTTAACATATAATTTAAATATTAATATGTCCTTTTATTAACACATTGTATTAATCTGTAAGTTAATATACAGCCAGACCATGTGAGGAAAACTTATTTAAGCTCCTCTGCAGACAGAACTGGCAACAGCAAACAGGAAGTCCCTGCTTCTGGCAGGTCCCACCCCTGAGAGACTGTCACTTCCCGGGACCTGGGCTTTAGCCTTCTTCCATTAAAGAACCTCTGAGTCTCCCCCCAGAAGGTGATATTTCCCTCTCCCTTTGCCTCCATTCTTCTCTTTTGAGACACACTACATTTCCTTAATGCTTTTTGCCTTGGCTGTTAATTAAGAGTTAATATCCCAGACTTTAGGGACCTTATTATTGGCACTCAATCATGCAGATGAATGTATCCTCCTGAAAAACATACTCAATTTTATTGCCAGGGTCAAACGTTGAGCCACAAACGCTGACATCTCATGGTAAGCATACCCAGCCTGGGAACCGTGCTCTGTAGGTGGGTTCAGGTGAGCAGAGGGCCCTCAGGAAATACAGAATCTCATGCTCACTGCCTTTCCCACGGGATTCTGAAAATGTCACTTCCTCTGTATCCCCATGGAGTTAAGAGCCAGCAGGAAATGGTATCCACTTGCCAGCATTTCCTGAGCACCTACTGTGCGGCAGCTCCCATCACGACTTGATCTTGCTTCATGTCTTCTCACAGCTCACAGCCTCACTCAGGAGTCCAGACTTGAATTTTTAAAGCAGGGTTCCATCACAGATGAATGCAACAGCCTCTAAGCTGGTTGACAAAACAGACATGTCCTTACTCGATCCTCCCACCAATTGCTCTTAGAATCTGCTTTGTTGTTTTCCAATCTACCTCCTCTAGCCTCAGCTTCCAACCACACCCATCCGTCTTGCCCTGCTTCTCGTGCTAAGTGGTTATTACAATGCCCTCAAGATGCTCCCCTGTCCCATGCCCCACGCAGTGGGATTTTTAGCTCCTCCCACGATTTCTCTACCTCCTGAACCTGGGTTGGCCTTGGGATTTGACTTGACCAATGGAATGTAGCAGAAGGGACCCCGTGTGTGTTCCAGGGCTTAGGCCTTAAGAGGTCTTGCAACTTCCACTCTTACCCTCTTGGAACCCTCAAACTGCTATGCTCTGAAGAAGCCTGGGATGAAAGACAACAACCAAGACAGATGCATCCTATGTAGCAGTCCCAGCTGACCCGTCAGCCGGAGGACAGGAAGTCATGACATATTGTAAGCTGCTATTTTGTGAAGTGGCTTGTTATGCAGCAAAAGGTAACATACTTGCCCAACTGTACAACTCAGACTTAGAATGGCAAAGCCTCCTCCAGCTTACATGCCCTCTATTCCCACATGTGGCTCCCTACAGCAAAATGTATCCCAAACCTTCACCCATCCTCTTCCATGCCCAGGAAAAGATGCTCATCTTTGCCAAAGTAACTGGTCCTTGTGTTTCTATCATCTCCTCCTTGCTCTGGGACCTGCACCCCAGATTATCTTTTCCTTTGTGAATCTCTCTCTTCATGTCTTCCCACTCCGAATGTGCCTATTAGTGCTCTCCAAATCATCTCTTGACTTCTCTAAGCTCTCTTCACATTCATCGTCTTCGCCTCACCTTGAATGTGGGCTCCGGCAGCCCTAGTTGGAGCTGTAGTTCTGCCAGCTTCTCTCTGAGTGCCCTTGGGTACTTGGTTGTTTAACTTCTCTAAACTCAGTTTTCTGGTGCATAAAATGGAGATAGTACTTAGGTCATAGCGTTTTGCTTGTTTCTTTGTAATGGGGATATTCATTGAGAGGAAAAAGCCATGTGCCTGACTTCTGTGGTCACACCTGCTCCCAGACACCAGCACTGTTCTCTTGCCACCCAATGGCAGCAGTGACCTCCTTTTCCTGAAGAGCTAAGATTGAAAAATAAAATAGGGCTGAACTATGGTGTGCCTTGGGTATCTGCTAAGGCCTTCATCCTTGATACCACAGGTGACACATTGTATCAGAGAAAGAGAGATGCCGTATTAGCCCAGCCGAATGCTCCAAACACCTCCTGTGAACCTTTTGTGTGTGAGCCTGCCTCTAGCCAGTGTTTCCCTAGCTTGGCTTGGGAGTGGAAGCCTCCCTCTTTCTCTCATCTTTACTAGAATTTAGCACAAGGCCTTGCAGAAGTGGGGAGAAGAAGAAACGGATCGTTTGTAGATGTAAATGAACCCTTGTTGACAGAGTGAAGAACTGGCATGGCATGTGCTTGGTCTCCCATGACAGGTGTAAGTGTTTAGAACATATAAATAAGTCAGGTGAATATCTCTGCTTCACAGATGTGCTCTTTTTTTTACCTGAATTATTCAGTCTTTTAGGGATAGGATTCCTAATCTTGACCATATGTTGTTTGAGGGCCTTGGAACACATGATTCCCCTTAGAGAGAGAACTGGAGTGAAGACAGAAATGGGAATCCCGATGCCTGTGCCTGTTTTTCCACATTTTGCTCAAGAATGGGGCTCAAGAGGGTAGGACTACCCTGGAAAGGTGGGGCGCCTGGAATGTTCTCTGCACAGCTGTGTGCCGCGTGTAATTCAGGAGCGCGAGCTGGTTCCGACCACCCACAGTGCAGAACAGAGTAAGAATAGGAATGCTGCGCACCTGGGCTGGCTGAGGAGCAGCCGGTTCCCAGGGTTTGGCCCTCACCCCCACTAAACATACATGGAGCCCCAGCTCCTTATAGTAGGTGAATGGAAAGAGGGAAAGGTGACGTGCAATAGGAAAGTACACAAATTTTATTTCAGCTACAAAGACAGTATTTAATTCCCCGCTTTTTACTCGGAAACTTGGTATCTGGAATAACTCAAGCAATAGTGACGACCTGAGGCATTTCTTTTAATTACTCCAGAGTTACCTCACTGCCCAGCCCAACTGCAAGCACTGAGCTACTCCAAGCAAAGCCATTCTAACGATTTCGATTAAATCCTGGACTCTTCCCAATTGCACACAAATTAAAAGCATTACTGGACAATCCTAGTTCCAGCCCTTGGAAGTGTTGTTATATAAAGGAGGAGGAAGTTTGCCAAAGGCTTGTTGGCATTTCCTCAGTCACAGGAGAGGATTAACCCCTTGGGTTTCTGGGATGGAGAGATTTATTTTTCCTTCTCCCAGTTTCAAGTCTTTTTTTTTCAACTTTTCCTTCCAGCACGCTTTAAACAGATTGGTGGTGTGGAAGGTACCGACGAGTTTTTAAATAATGCACACTCTCCCCAAAGCTTTATGCTAGCTTCATGTTTCTAAGATGATGTCTTGCCTGGTCACAAGTTGACCCATTCCGTTTTGTAGGGGAAAGGCCTGTCTCATTTGCCTGGAGACTTAATACAGGACTCAGGGTCTGCCATGACTCCTAGACCAGCCTCCCTTAGCAACATACTAGAGGAATCTAGAGCCATTGCTCAAGCGTCTGCTCTCCAGAGGTACCTGATGCCATAAGCTCACGTCCCCACCTCTCTCTATGCTTACAGGCAGCGGGCTGACAAGAAGAATTAGGTGAGAGGGAAGAGACCCAAGGAGAGACCCAGTCCCCCTTGCCAGTCCCAGGTGAGGGAACTGGAGCTGGGAGAAGGCATGTGGCCTGTTTGAGGACACACATCTCACCTGCAGCAAAACCTGAACCCGAGTCCAGGTCTTGACTCCTCTTCCAATTCTTTTTCCACTTCACTGTGTCACTTCTGCGCAGGAGAAATGCCTGTTGCCAGTCACACGAGCTGAAAGGGCAAAGATGCAGCAGAAGTGAGCCGAGGTAGGGACTCAGGGTGGTGGGATTTCTCATTGGCCAATAGGGACTTTTCACCCCTTTTACTGAAGCGCTCTCACCCCAGATGTACAGCTGGATGTGTTTTGGATACACCCACCAACTAGAACCCATTCAGACCACAGAACACCACCACCTTCCAAAAGGCTTTCCCACATTCCCTCCCAGTCACTGTCTTGCCCCAGGGCGACCCCATCCTCTAACGCAGAGAAGTTCCACCTGCTGTCGCGCCTAATTTCATGGAACCACACAACACACCCTCCGGTGTGTGTCTGCTTTCATGTAACAGCATCCTGTCTGATTCGTGCTCACTTAACCTGTGTGGTTGTGGGCTGTTTAGTCTCTTTGAACTGTAGTAGTCCCTTGTTTAAATGGGACACAACCACACGCAGGCAAAATTTGTCTGCTCACTGCTGATGGGCACTTGCCACCCCAGGTATGTTCTATTGGCTTGATCCTCATTTTGTGCCATCACAAGGCATTTCTTATAGCCCGAACCACCTCCACATGGTGTCAGGGAAATGCCGTTCTGACAAATCCTTTCCCTCCCATTCTGGGCTGTCGTGGCCAGTTTGGTTTCCCAATAACTCTCTTATTTCTGAAGGGAGCTCACTTGGGTGATTTGGTGGTTTTTTTTTTTTCCATCCATCATCAGAGGAAAGCTTAAGACTGAAAAAGATCACTGATTCCAGGAATGGGGAAAAGGTTTCAATTCTCCTGTACAACCCTCAGCTCCTGGCAATGGCCTCCTAGGCATTGGGATGAGAAGATGCCCTCTTAGGTCAGCAGCTGTGATCCATTAGCAGCATCTGCCACTGGTGAGGGGTGAGGGGAACCGTGGCCATGTAATGTTTTGTCCGACCTCCATTGTGCAGACAAGTAGCTGAAACCTGGTCAAGTCGGGCAGAAAAGTGCCCGGGCCTGTTCTCTCTGTATGTGGCTGAAAACTCATTGGAAGTGTTGGTTCATTATATGACACATGGAGATCTGTTAGAATCTGTTAGGAAAAGATTTCTGGAGGCATAAATTATCCTTTCTTCTAAAAGAAGTTAGGAAATAGAAAAAAAGAAAAAGGAAAGAGGGTGAGGCTGTGGGCTGGCCCCACAGCCCCCCATTGTCACTCCCACCCCAAGTCAATGCCCACATCCAGCCCGGCTGCTCTTTTGCAGGGGAACTCAGCTCTGTGGCCCAGGTCCAGAGGCAAAATCACTGCCTGCCTCACTTCAGCAAACACTCTCCTGTCTCCGTCCATCAGTGGGCTCCCACTCAGAGCCCCCCTCTCAGCCCCCGCACCCTCCCAGCAAGGCCCAGATGTTTTATTTATGGGCTGGTCTCTTTAGGAGGGAGCAAGTCAGAAGCACATCTCGCTTCCTGTTATTCACGAGCCTCAGGTAGAGGGAGGCCACAGAGGCAGATGAGAAAAGCCTTCAATCAAATCTTGGTGAAATAAACTAATTAGGGAGATTACACCTCCATAATGATGTTAATTGGACAGACAGGAAATCACAGCCTTCTTGGCTCACTCTGGCTTTGCCTCCACAAAAGCATCTTTCAGCATCTCCAGAATTGAATGGCAGCCCCTGTCTGATGTGTGGAGGGGGCAGCCACTGCCAGGAGCCCAGGGCTTCCCGCTAGGAAGACCAGAAGCCTGGGTTCTGGCCTCTCATGCTAGTTCTGTGGCAATGAGCAGGAGTGTGCCCAGGAACTTAGAAAAGATAGATTGACCACTTTTGTTGTCATTGTTAATAGTCCACTGGGAGCAGAGTGTCAGACGACTTGGTAAGAGTCAGGTTTACAGAAAGCTCCCCAAAGTGGACATAGGGTTTCAACCCTCCTTCCTCTGTTCCCTGCCCACCCCAAGGCTCGCTGCAGCTAACAGGTGTCCATACAAAGTCCTTAAGTGGGAATTAGAATAAAATCCACTCATTCATTCATTCATTCATTCACTGTTTCATTCAACAAATATTTATTAGGGGGCTATTCCATGCCAGGCACCATTCGTAGGGATGAACAAATCAGAGCCCCAGCCTTTGCAGATCTTACAAGGAGTGAAGGGAAGAAACAATAAGCAAATATGTACATGAGTAATATGTTGGATGGTCATAAGCAAGTGCTATGGAGGAAAACAAAGCTGGGATGCTGGCTAGAAGTGGAGCCTGGTAATATTTCATACATGGTTCTCACAGCTCTCCCTGATAAGGTGAGATCTGAGCACAGCTGGCTGAAGTGGAGGAGCTAACCATGGGAGAGCTGGGGAGAAGGGCTCTGGGTAGCTGGAACAGCATGCACAGATACCCTGAGGCAGAAGGGAGCTGGGTGGGCAAAGACCACTGGGGTTAGGACAGAGCGAGTGGTGCGTGGTTATATGTGATAACTTAACAACAAATTCTTCTTCTAATGGGCTGTCAGATCCATGCAAAGTCTTTTTGGTCTCTTATTTTTTCCCCCTCAATACTGTACCCCTGCCCCAGCACATTGCCTGGCATATGATAGATGTTCAATAAATACCTGTTGATTGAATAAACTGTTAATTAACTAATGAGGGACATGAGGGACACAGAAGGCTCCCTGTACCAAGGTGAGGGTTGATACAGATGCTTACTGTTAGTGAGGCTGAGACAAGGGCCTGAGTGGAGAGATGTAAGAGGTAAATGTGCCAGGACCTAACCCAGGCCCTGCACTAGGGAGCAGAAAGATCTGTTCATCCAGCTCCCCTGGCTTCATCAGAGCCTCACCAGCCCCAGTCCTCAGGATGGCAGCCTTTAACAGAACACAGCCAGCTCGGGAGAGCAGCAATGGTATTCTCCTTACCTGAGGTGCTTCCTAACCTAGACCCTGTACAGTTATTCCAAAGAGCAAAAGTCTATGTGTGTCAAACGGGTGATAATAATACCCATGGGAAGTTTATGTAGCATGCAGGTGGTATATGTGTTTAAAGTACACTTTAAAATGCAGTTCTGACTATGAAGCACCACATTAACTATTAAATTAGTAAAAATACAAAATAAAATATTTACAGTCGATGCTGGCAAGAAGGTGATGAAACTGTCTTAATTACAAGTTGGTGCAGTATTTATTGGTGACGATTTTTTCAGAAAAAAACTGGCAGTAGATCTCTGGAACAATAAAAAGAGTTTTTGAATGTAACCCGGAGACAAGTCTGGGAATGTACTCAAAGTAAAATTCCTAAATATAGAAAAGCTATATGTTTGAAGATACATATTCCAGCATTATTTGTAACAGTGAAAAAAACTTATAAGCAACCTGAATATCCAAAAATAGCCATATGGATAATTTCATTTAATTTATACAGAGAGTCACTGGAAGTGTATCCAATAACAATAATTATTAACATTTTCTCACTACAGTGGAAACACAGACACATGCTTATAAAACAAGAAACAATTTATGTATGTAGCAATTCCTGTATATTTCGAGTATATGTCTGCATACGGACAAAGATACAAAGTGAAAGAGCAAAGATAAGAATTGTTTAGTTTGAATAATGAGGATACATTTATTTAAGAAATGCAAATGCAAATAAATTTTAAGTCAAGCACTGGAGTCACCAAAAGGCTCTACCTTAACCTGATACAAAATAACAATAAGGCCAGGAGACATTAGGTAAAGGAGGAAGAGCTGAGGTACAGAGAGTAAAATGTTTGCCTGCCTCTCAGTGAGATTTTTCAAATTTAAAACAGATTCCAGACTGAAAACGCTGGGTAATTTTGATTCAATGAGGCCAGAGAATTTATATTTTTAAAAAGCTTCCCATGTGATTTGATACCAGCCAGGACTGATAACCAGGAATAGGAGGAGAAGTCCACAGTGGAAGCTCTGATGCCCCTGGAGGCATTTTTCACAGGGAGCCCTGAATGCAGCAGTTACTGTGTGCTGGCACGGTTCCCTATTAATCCTTCCAATTGCCTGAGATGTAGGAGCCACTGTCATCCCATTTTACAGATGAGAAAACTGAGGCATAAAGAAGCACAGAAACATGCAGACTATAGACCCCAATAGCCGCTTTACCTTGTGTAACTGGACCTTCCTTCAAGGAGGACCTACCACACTTGGGATGTGCCACCTCCCCACAAACCAACCCAGGACACCGGCTGCCATTCAGGCCACCATCTCTGCACGTCTGGAACCCTCATCCCATTTGCACAAGTCTTGACTGGGCACCTTCCTTGCTATGCCTCACATCCTCCCCCTATCTAATCCCCACACAGACCCATTGGATTCTGAGTGAACAAAGGGAGAATAACACATGCCAGCCCCTTGGGGAAGGGCGGGCAGGGACCGTGCACTCAGAGGTGTCGGGAAGAGGGCCCCAGCCAGTGTGCAGGGTTTATAGCAGCCAGCGTGACATGCCTTCCAGGACCGGACAGCGCTCTGCGGCTGAAGATTGATTGCGTGCAAACAGTTTTCGTGGCAATTGGCACCTGTTTTAACAAAATCCAATGCAGCCCAAATCAGACTAATTGTTTCAGAGCACAAGCCACCACTCTTGGTGACCTAGTGCCCCATGGAGCCCCACAGCGAGTCTGAGCTTTTCATGGCTTTTTGTCACACAAATCCTAGGACTCACTTAGCAAGAGCCTGAGAGGGGATTTCAGTTTCCAATCCAGGCAGCAAACTGTTTTCACTAGGAAGATATTATTTTATTCATCCATTAGGTGCATTCAATAGAAACAGAATGATCACCCTCTCTGAGCTTGTCAGAGTGATGGCCATGGGGCAAAAAGGAGGACAAAATTAAACAGGGGCCCTGCCCTCCTGGAGCTCACAGTCGGGTTAGAGGAGACAGGCAGTAACTAAAGAACTGCATGAAAAACGCAGAATCATGGGCAGAGGTGAGTGCTATCACGTGCTACAAGCGCTTCACAGGGGTTCCTGACCAGTTGGGAGGCTAGGAAACTTCCCCAAAGGAAAAGTTACCTGATGAGATCTGAAGGATGAGCAAGACACTGACCAGAGGAGGGGAGAGAAGTAGCAAGTTTTCTAGAAACAGGAAAATAGCCCGGCTGGCCAGAAACACATAGAAATGCACAGTTCATGGGAAAAGGGGGCCTTCTAAGTGTTGCGAATTCTCGATGGGGCTTTTGCTGGGAATGACATCATCAAATTTGCAGTTTGGAAAAGGTGGCTCTGGCTGCTTGTGGCTGATGGGTCTAGGGGTGGGGAGCAAAAAAGAAAGTGGACAGAAAAGAGGAGACTGTTTCATTCAAATCACGCTCAGGGGAGGAAATCTGTACCAGGATGGGCATTAAGGATGTAGAGAGACACAGATGGAGTCAAGAGGTAAGTAGAAAGTGAAACAATCAGGACTTGGGAACAGAAGAGTGTGAAGAAGAGGCACATGCACATCATCTCCAGGGATGACAGTTCGCAGTACGTGAAGCTCCACCCAGAATAAATACCCACTAAATTATCAGTGTTTGGCTTCTATTTGTGATTTTTTTTCAACTTCAGAAACCCAGGAAGAAAGTTCCAGGAAATTGGCCCTCGATAACTAGGACCCAAGAGGAATTCCTGGGGTTTCGTAGCCTTTAACCTATTTTCTGGTCCAGAGATACTGAGAGAGGGAAGGGGTGGAAGGGGTTGATTCAGGAGGAAAAGAACCTTCCTGGGCCCATAGGACCACAGAACAGGAAAATGGCCAGTGGTCTGCTGTGGGGGGTCACCTGTTCTCCATTGGAAACGGAGGTGCCCCAGAACTGAGCCAATAGACTGGATGTCAAAGGGGATTCTGGTTGTGCCACCAGCTCATCTGTGACGTGAGACAAGAGGTCACCCCCTAAAGCTGTATATCTGCAGTGGGTGCCGTGAAAAATGCTCTACAGCTATGAACCTGGCACTGCCAGTTCGCAAATGCAAGAGCCAGTGTGGGAACCTCCCGCCACTTAACGGCCACCGGCTCCCTGTGCGGAAGCCTCCCTGAGGGGCCCTGGGGGATTGTAAAGGACAAGCAACACACAAACTCCAACCTTAACAAGGCTGCAGAAAGGCAGAGAAAGGTCAACGCATGCTCCTTCTGCTCCCAAGCAGGGGAAGCTGTGACCCCGGCCTCGCAAACAGAGCCCCAGGGGCTGCTTGGAATAAAACTGGTCACAGCTTTTGAAACAAGCTTCAATGTTCACGTTCTCCCACACACTGGCAGCAGTCACAGTCATTGAGAACAATGGAAACTGGGGTGGCTTGCCTGGCAGAATAAAGCCGGAGGGAAAAGGCTGTGTGGAAATGAGAAATCCATCACCCTTGCACCTGCAAACGAGCCACCTCCCCAGCCATCCCCTCCCCTCCAGCATCTCCAGCCCTGGCAGGACACTGGCTTTACTCCAAACTCAGGTCCCAGCGAGATCATAGGGAGTCTGCAGTCCAGGACTTCAGATGTCACCACAGCTTGGTGCTAGAACCTTGCAGAACAGGGATTTTAGTGAGAAGAGTATTTGTTCAAAAATGCAGGTTCCTGGGTGGCACCTGCCAGAGCGCCAGTTCTAGGCTAGGGCCCAGGACTTCGCATTTTTAACAAATGCCATCTGTGATCTGTGGGTCCATGTTCTGAGAAATACCTCTGGAGAGTCTGGATACGATAATATTAACATTCTACAGACTTCTTTGAGGATCTGCTGAAAGTTATGGATGTACTCTGCAAAAAAATCACATGTCCATTTTTTTTTACCAGATTGTGAACAAATTGCAGGATTGCTAGACCGTGCTTCAGCACAATTCTTGTATCTCAGTAAGGAGTGAGTAATCTAAGGTGGAAGTCCAAGGTGTGAGGGACAGGACCTGATGCCAAAGTGACTAGGTGACTGATGTCCCAGAAACAGAACCCCGGGGCTCTGAGCCCTGCGCCTCTGACGCCTGCCATGCTGGGTGCTTGACTCCCCACACAGAAGCTTGAAGCACCCAGAAAGAAAGCTGAGTGAAAGCAGGGACCTGGCTCGCCTGCACTGAGGGTTATGGCTTTTGAGGACGCACATAAGGGTGCATCTGCTAAGGAAGAGTTGCTGGGAAGGACAGTACCTGTGCTGTTCCATGGATTTCAGAGCTGCAATGAAGAGCATTTACCAGTTTTTAAGAGGAAGGACATTGGACATATCAGTGCTGCCTCTGAATTCTGCCCTTTATTAGTCTTGTGACCCTGGAGATGTTACCAGATCTCAATGAGCCCCAGCTTCCTCCCATTGGTAAAATGCAAATAATAACACCTAACTCACAGGGCTTTGTGATCATAAAATAAGACGATGAGGTGGAAGCATTTAGCAGAGCGCCTGGTGCCTGAGAAGGGCTCCATGAAGTGTGATCATCAATGTTACCTTTCTTCTTCTTTAAATTCAGACTGTTCTGGCCTCTTCTAGTAAAAAGATGGCTCCTTCTCCATATTGGTAACCTATAATGCACCTAGTACTTAACAGAACAAGTGTAAGGTTTTAATAGATGCTGGAAAGGAAGGAGAAAGAGAAAATTAGCAATAGATAGAAAGTGGGTGAATGAATGAATGACGAACATTTGAGGGAGCTGATCCCATATCTTGTGGAGCATCCTGGTGTAAGTCCTTTAGCATCACCATTCCAGATCAGAATTAGATTTTCTAAGCAGAGCCAAGCCTACTTTTTGCAGGCCTTTCATTTGCCAAAGAAGTTCTCAGAGCTCATTGAACCGGCTGGTTCCGACAACCATCTACTGTATTTTAGGGTAAATTGTCTCAACACCATGGAGCCTGCCTATCTCCGTCTCCTGCCATTGACAATTAAGTGGGCACTGTTAATTAAATTATCATCACACTTAATTGAGAGTCAGATAATAGTGATTTTAATGAACCTGAATTGCTTTTGGGTAAAACTATGCAGTCATTGGAGGAGCTACCTTCCTGCTATATTGCTAACCGAATTCAATCGTATCTGTTGGAGTGGATAATAACAATCATACCAATACCCTGGACCTTTCCCTTAACATGTGGAATGGATTTGGCATGGGGGTGGTAGTTGTTATCCAGAACCTATTTCGTTGGGATGGGAGGAGGTGCCCAGATTTAAGAACCAAATTTTGAATTTTCCTGCAATCTGCAGTGTCCCTCCAACCAAATGCAAACTAAGTCATATCACAAATGCCAGGGTAAAAAACGTCGAGGCCTGGGTTCCTGGAGTCCGCTTATGTCAGTTGTCCATTCCAAAAGCTCAAACAGATTTTTCTATCAGAAATGACAGAGGAAAAGACCAGTTGGAGTTATTTGAAGTCAGAGTGAAGGAACATTTTAAAGCAGGGGTTGGCAAACACTCTGTTAAGAGCCAGAGATGAAATATTTTAGGCGTTATGGGCCACATGATCCACTCAGCTTTGCTGTTATAATGCAGCCTTAAATAAGTGGGTGTGGCTGTGTTCCTATAAATCTTTATTTACAAAAACAGTGGGCTGGATTTGGTGGCCAGAGGTCATAGTTTAAAGGAAGATAATTTTCCTATAGAATGTGTGGCAGAAACTGGCAAGATTGTTTTACACATACCCATGAAACAATAGCTGTGTTTAATTAATGAATAGATAAAAATGATTTGCAATTGTCCATCAACTTTTTAAGCACATAAATAAGTGATTCTATAGGTCTATTCCTCTGTATTTTAAGTTTCAAAAATAAAAACTCATTACAAAAAATTCTAAAGCAGAGAGGATAAAAGAGATTTCTTAAGAGAAAACACAAATATAATTCCCATTTTGGCATATTTCCTTCCAGCTAGGTTTCAGTGGAAACTTTACATAATTGTCATTATAGTACACAATTTTTCTAAATTTGTGCCTTTTACTTATCATATTATAATCATTTCAATGTTGGTACCTAATGTTCAAGGTCATTCTTTTAAGTAGCTGTATAATATTCTTTTTTATGTATACACTATAATGGTTTACTAAGTCATTCCTCTGTTATTGGACATTTTGATTGATTTCAGTTCTTTTACCATTATGACATCATTGTGGTAACATTTTCGCATCTTGAGGTTGTTTTCAGGATAGATTCTCAAAAGTTGAATTATTGAGTCAAGGTCTCCATTTTTAGAGATATTGATAAAAATGCAAAACTATTTCCCAAAAGTATATGTTAAAATAACCTGTAAATGGCAGTAGTCTAAGAGTGCTCTCTCAAATTGATTGTCCACAGTTATGAAAATTGTTCTCTTTTGTAGTTTTGAACATACCTTCTATGAGGTTCTAGCCTCATCCAAGTCAGAGAGGCCAGTCAGCTGTTTCTGGAGGAGCAGACTTCGTGGGCAGCTCACCTGAAATCATATCTAGTGAACGGATGTCTGCTGAGCGCTGATTGGTTAGGACAAGGCTCCCCTCTGCACAGCCTCCCCACAGCCTCAGAGAGAAACTGAGCAGCATGTTTAGTTGTGTCCCCACCCAGTGGAGGTGGGAGTGACCTTCCTCATCCAAAATGAATCCAGAAAGGGTTTGGCTGGGAGAGAAAAGAGCAAGAAAGTACTGGAAGTTGTCCTCTAAGCCTCAGTGTAGATCCTAGTGAGCAGTGAAATACAGACACTTGCTCTCAATCAAAATTCAAGCTTGAGGCTATACTAGTTTCTTAGGGATGCTGCAGCAAAGTGCCACAAACTGGGTGGCTTAAAACAATGGAAGTTCATCCTCTCCCAGTTCAGGAGGCGTGAAGCCTGAAATCAAAATATTAGTAGAGAAGAACCCAAAGACTCTAGGGAAGAATCCTTCCTTGTGTCTCCTCGCTTCAGGTGGCTGCCATCAGTCTTGGACATCTCTTGGGTTGGAGGTTCATCCCTCCAATGTCTGCCTCCGTCTTCACTGGTCTTCTCCTCTCTGTGTCTGGGTCTTTCTATTTTGGGGCTTCTACATGGCCTTCTTATATGGATACCAGTCACTGGATTCAAGGCACCCCTTCCAAATCAGCATGACCTCACCTACCTTGATTACATTTGCACAGAGCCTATTTCCAAATAAGATCACATACACAGGCACTGGGGGTTAGGGCTTGGACATATCTTCTGTGGGACACAATTCAACCCACAACAGGGACAACAGGAAAAATGGGTATAATCAAGACTTTCCTGGGAAATGAGGAGGTCTGGGTTATCATATGTTTACAGTGCCAGCTTTGACCACATATTAAGCTCATCCCTCAAAGAAAGCCACTCAATATGTCTGTCAGGGAGACTGGTGGGGAAGTTAAGTAGTCACATCTTCTGGGGTGCTTTCCCTCACTTCCCGTCCACCTGTGTGTATCTTCTATAATGGAAAGTAAAGCCCTGAGCTGTCATGATTACTTGTACATCTATGTTCCCGATAGACTATAAAGTCCTGGAGGACAGAGGGTAGGTGCTCTTGGCTGTGTCAAGCCTTGGTAGCAGGCACATTGTAGGCATACAGTAAACTTGTATTAGGTAGATAGATGGGTGGCCAAGACCATCGGTCCACTTGAAACATCAATTTGAATTTATTCTTCTTTATCCACCTTTGCATTCTACCAGTACTCTGCAAACCAGAGAATTAAGCTCATTAATATTCATTATTCCAGCACGCCCATCCCCATCCCTTTGTTTTCTGCAATAGCCTCTTAGCCTGAAGTCAAATGAGCTCAAGGAAAATGATGTGACTTGGCTTTGGAAATACATTCCTCTGGCTGCCAGAATGGATTTAGCAGACCCTGAGCTCAGTTTGTCACTCCTTCCACGACTGACTCTGTGCACACAAAGTACTACGACAGTCTCTGAGTTATGACGGGCCATTCCAAGGCTGTGATGGATTTGATTGTTTTATGCACTGACTTAAGATCTCATTTCCTGCCACATTCACGAGTGCTTTCTGGGCCGCTGCAGGGAACCCCCTCATGGTGGTTTTTGCTGCCCCCGCCTCCCTCCAGCCCCACTGCGAACAAGATTGCGGAGCCCTGAGTTTCCTATCTGAGCAAAAGCCTCAAAAAGATCAGATTATTTAAGAGTTGCTGAAGGTGGTTGCTGTATCTCCAAGCTAACCTTCCTGGATATCTACGTATTTTTTAACTCTCCTTTTTTTAGTTGAGTGTCACTGTACTCTGCAAAAGATGGGAAACCAAGGGGTAGGTGATTCTATTAGGCAAATAAGAAGCCGACATCTGAAGAGCACTGTGGATTGGTTGACAAAGGAAAAGAACCCTTCTTTGCTGGAATGCCTTATTTGAAGAAGGCTTTTCAGATGTCCCAGGTGTTGGGGTATCACTTGATTACCGATCTGAAGGCTTCGGCATCCATCTGTGTGTTTCACCATCGTGTAAACAAACCCTGTCATGTTTTCCCCATCCACAGTTAGGTGAAAGCAACGCTGTCACCCATTTCAGGGTTAATCACAGTCTGATGCTCTCCCCACATGGAGTGGGGGGTTCCCTGAAGGCAGCGTCCAGCTCCGCCTTGCTCACTGCTGAACCGACACAGTGGCGCTCCAGGGCCTGGCTCATAATGTATCTCTAACCCAGTGTCCCCAGCTGGAGAGGCCAGCCACAGCAAGGAGAGAGGGCACCTGTTTTACTTGAGATGGGCAGTGAACAAGGCAAGATGAGTGTAAAGTAATCACTCAAAGTGGGGTCCCCACCCCAGTGGGATTGGAATCACCTGGGAACTCATTAGAATGCACATTCTTTGTCCATCCCAAACCCAGTGAATCAAAACCCTGGGGATGGGGCCCAGCAATTGGGGGGTTAACAAGGCTTCTAAGTGCTTCTGACACAAACAGATTTGAGAACCACAGAATGATAGAGATACGTACAAAGCTGCCACTCCGTGTGCTAAGAGTAAGGAAGGTGGCTCTTAAATTTACTCCAAGACAATGCAAAATGTGTTAGGGAGACAAATGAAGTTTAGAACACTCAAGGGGAAGGCATAAAAGTCACTGTGAGCAAAATGTGGGGATGCCCCATCCCACTAGCAGCCAAAGAAAAACAGCTATCAGTGTCATAAACATGAAAAACTCTGTCAAGAGCACATAAAATATGCTATAAAACAGGTGTTATGGGTCTGTTTGATTTGGAGGATGGTAAAAATGGTTTTTATTCATCAATACAAAACATTAAACTTATCACCTACAAACCCTAAGCAAACCCCAATCCTGCCCCTTTTCTATCCCTTCCATCGCACATCCTTCCCAAGGTATCCTCAGATGTGGCAGCTGGTGGGAAAGAAAGAAAATATTTTCAAAGTCCAGGAATTTGGTGAGGTTGGGATTTACACAGTCATAAAGACAATCACGTGTACACATGTACGCTTTTTCTTCAGGAGGACTTACAGACCCAGGAAGGAGTGGAGAGAGAAAATGGCTGGGTGGGTGGGTACAGAAGACAGGGTATAAGTCTGAGGAGAAGGATGTGGGTGATGGGTTGAAATGGCTGGTTCCAGACCTAGGTGGTATGGCTTTAAATCCAGGGGAGGAGGGGCATGCCTGGAGACATGGGGACGGAGCCAGGGTTCAGGCCCTGCATCAGCTTCTGGATGTTCAACAAACACATGCGCAGCTGCCGCCTCACTGGTCAAGAGCATGGCCTGACTACCGCTCTTCCCAAGACGGACTAACATGCCCTGAGCTACCTCTTCTTTCCAGAGGGATCTTCATGGTGTCCTCGGACGCTCTTACTGTCACTAACCAGTTCTGAGTTCCAGGAAAGATGCTGAGGACGAAAACTGCCCCAGGTGTTCCCCTTGCCTGGCCTGGGCAGCCAAGCTGCCCACTCTGGGCAGCAGAGCCGAGCCGTGATGAGTCTGCTCTGCAGGATGAGCCGGGTGAGCATCCCAGCTTGTACTCCCATGCCGCCTTGGGCGCCTTACCCTCCTCACTAGCAAAATGGGGGTGCTGGCCAGGATTAAGCGTGCTAACCCAAGTGAGTACAGAGCTTGGAGCCCAGTCAGTACTTCCTCAGCACTGCTGTTATCACCCTTCATGGAGAGAAGACATGCACGCCCACATTATCCCAGAGCACCTGTCCACCCAATGTGAACACTCCGTCTCTGCCCCACCCCACTTACCGCCTGCCTTCTCCCTCTCCCCTACCCTCCCCACCTTTCCCAGCTCTTCCCCCTACCAGTTCTGCAGAGACATTGTCCTTTTCCCAGATCATACCCAGGATCAGGTGCCCCGGAGGAAGGGCCATCAGCCCATCTAGGCTCAGGAGTATGGCTGAGAGATTAAGAGTTAGGAAATTTCTAGAAAAGAACTCTAATCAACTACCGCTACCATTCTAGGAAGAAGGTCTTGGGAAGGCAACTCTTCAGTCATATCCTCAGCATACTGTTCAATTTTCAGGGCAAGTGGACTGTGGTGATGGGCTCAGAGGCTTAGGGGTCCTTTGGTCTTTTTCCGCCAATCCCCTGGTCCAACTTCCCATCACACTGGCTGCCTGCTGCCCTAATATATGTGGCTTATTTATCACTTACAGTTGTGAGACCTTGGAAAATTTCTAAACCTGTCTATTTCTCTATTTACTCTCCTGTAAAATGGAGATGGCATAATAGCACACATCTCATAAATTCTAAATTGTAAAGATTATCAGGCAATATGACACAGGCCTAAAATTGTATCCCACACAATAAAGGGTAGCACTAAGTTACTGATTTTGCTCCTTTAAGGCTTGGTTGTGCACATTTGGGCTTCCGGCTTCATGACGGATTCAGCTGCTATCCCATAGGGAACCTTTCCTAGGAATTATCTTGGGCCTGAATTCTGTGTAATACCTGTATGCTAAGGTAAAGCTTCCTGAGACCATGCCAGGACTCCTGAGGCTTTACTAGTGAGTCCCTTAACTTCCATCTCTGTCCATGAATGAAGATGGTTCTCGTGGGAATGAAAAGAGAAGGCTTCACAGAAAATGTGACTTCAGGGCTGACATGCTCGCTGGGAAAGTGCGGGAGGCAATTTCAGGCAGAAGGAACAGGGCGCCAGCCTCCGACACATTGAAACGTCCTGAATAGCTGGGAAAACAGGTACTTGAAGGGGCGAAGCAATGGGATGAAACCAAAATGCTCAAATTTGGAACTGGTGGAGCTTCACAGAGAGGATAGACTTCAGGGAGCCGAGGAAAAGTAAATTTAGGCAGGAGGGGATGTTCTGAATAAACACCATCCCCGCCCTTAGGTATTGTCAGCACATCAAGACGCTGTATTGTATGTGTTTATGTATTTTTTCACTGTGTTTCTCTGGTCTTCCTACCTTTCACACCTGCTGAGAAGTCCACAGCCCGGCTGGTCTAAGCCAAACTGCCTCCTGAGCAGGTAGGGCAAAGGGGTAACCCCAGCACACCCCACACCGTGAACGTGGGTGAGGGATTGCCTCTTCTCAAGGCTTGACTCTGAACCTCTTCAGCGTGCATTTTCATGAGGGAATGTATAGTCTGCCAACTTCATTGTCATTTATCCCTGGACAATTTGTTAACTTCAAGAATCCTTGAATGCCAACCTGGATGTCTTTATAATTGCTGTCTCTGTCAGAGCCTGTGTGAAAAATGTCGCCAGGAGAATGAAGTCAGAAAGCAAAGTTGCAGCTTGTTCTTCACGAAGGTGACAACGACCGAAAGCATTACTTGCTTTCAGGACAGTTTTGAGAACATTTCCAGCTCCTGAAAGAAAAGACATTTGTAAAATTGGAAACGCTAGCTCGCTGACATTGACAGCGAATTCATAATGCGCATGTTAATCTACTTGAGGAGAGCGGGCTCACCGCAGCAGAGGCAGGCTGAGACCCAGCTCGAAAGGCTTTAATCAACGGCAGGAAAGTTTGACGACTTTTGTTACAAACCATAAAAATGAGTGTTTTTTCCCGTGTCTCTTGAATATGCAGATATAAAGAAAATAAGTAACACTTCAGATTGTTTCTGCATAGCACACACCACTACCTAGTTTTATATTTTCAGGTGAGTCCTTTCATTTTTGAACTTCATTTTCCTGTCAGTAGAAGGAAAATTGAACTAAATCATCCTGAATAATAAGTTCTAAGTTCTCTGCAGAGATTGCCCACAGTTACAGCTGTCTGCTCATGAGGATCCTTTTAGAGCAAACACTCAAAGCCGCTGGGTAACTTCAGAGGTAAGGCCAGTACCACCTCCTAAACAGCCTAGCCAAATCCCGCCCTTGGGCCTCATACTGCCCCCCCGTCTGTGTTTGTAAGCAGTTTTACTGGAACACAGCCGCATCCATTTGCCTACTGTCTACGGCTGCTTTCCTGCTAGAAACCAAGGGTTGTGTAATTGTCACAGAGACCAAGTGACCCGAAAAGCTGAGACTATTTATCTGGCGCTTGACTGAAATAGCTGGTCAACCCATGTGCTGAAACATCTTCTTAACTCTTTTGAGCACTCTATTATACAACCCTTCCTTCCCTAAAGAGCGTTTAATCAGAGAATCGGACCTCGCAGGGGCGAGAAATGCTGCAGCCATCCCACTTCTGGGTATACACCCAAAGGAATCAATCAAGATCTCAGAAAGATCTCCGCCCTCTCAAGGTCATCGCAGCGTTAGTCTCACCAGTCAAGATGTAGCAACAACCTAAATATCCACTGATGGATAAACAGCTAACAAAAAAGTGGTAAATACATAAAACACAATATTATTCAACCAAAGTAAGAAGGAAGTCCTGCCATTTGCAACATGATGGGCAGAGCTGGAGGACATTATGTTAGGTGAGATAAGCTGGATACAGGAAGACAAAGCTGTCGGATCTCACTTACGTGTGGAATCTGAAATAGTTGAGCTCATAGACATGGATATTAGAATGGTAATTGCCAGGGAATGAGGGGCAAGGGAAACGGGCAGGTGCTGGTCAAAGGCAGAAAGTTCCAGTTGTGCAAGCTGAGTAAGTTCTGGAGATCTACTCTCTAGCGTGGTGCCTATAGCTAAGAATATTGTATTGTATACTTAAAATTTGCTGAGAGGGTAGATCTTATGCAAAGTGTTCTTGCCACAAGTAATATTAATAAAAATAAAGATGGCAGGAGGAAACTTTGGGAAGTGATGGATATGTCTATGGTCTTGAGGGTAGTGATGGTTTCAAGGTTGTATACTTATCCTCAAATTCTTTGAGTTATGTACATTAAATATGGACAGATTTTTATGTGTCAATCATGCCTCGGTAAAGTGGTTTCCAAAAAAATAAAAAGAAATGCTGCTACATTATTGTCTCTTATCCAATATGTGGCTGTCCTTTAACAAGCCTTGAGAAGACAATTCCTGTCCTAAGAAAGTTCTTATACTCACCAGAGGTCTGCAACCTGTGACTGTTGCCCTTTGGACTCAGCTCTACCACCTAGTGGTTAGTTTCTCTTCCACACAGCAGCTGTCTGGATAATCAGCTTGGTGAGGTCCCTAGGAGAAGCAGTCCTAATACCTCTAGAGTTCCTCATGTATTTTGGTTTAGCACGTATCCTGTATAGGACCTCACCTTTGGGCATTCACAGCTTCTCTGCCATTTGTAATGTGGATCCTAACACCTGAGTCTACCGCCTGACTGCGTTTATTGTATTGTGTGAGCTGATGAACAGCAGAAATTGAGTCTCATTCATCACTGTATCACCAGCATCTAGCACAGTGCTGGCACATCACAGACTGTAAGTACATTTTGTAAATTAATGGACAGGTGAGCAGAGATGTGATTTGGCTCCAGATTGAGAGAGGGTCCTTCCCACAAGGACCTAAACATCCTTGCACTTCTGGGCATTGTGTTTTGAAACTGAGTCCCTGCAGGGACTCCGCTCTGCACCACTGACATCAGCTCAGCTCTATAAACATTTTTCATAAGTACTTCTGATGTCAAGCCACATCCTCTCAGCCTGTCACAGGGTAGTTAAGTAGTTAGGTCGCAGGTTTTAGGTCAATGTATGAACCTTTGCGTTTAAAATGAAAACTGTGATCATTTGTTTCAATGTATTCAGTTAGATGGGATCTGGGCATTGCACCTACTCTACCCAAATCATGCCTAGAATTGTATTTACATTCATGCATAATCAGTTCTCCATACTTACCCCTTCCACAGCTGCCATCCATGTGGAACTACTGAAATCTATCTGAACAAACTGTGCCCTCTCTGAGTGCCACACTCTGTGCCTGCTGTACCTTTCTTTTCTCCCCAGCCAATTTCTCTGACCAGTCCACCAGACATCACGTCCTCCAGGAAGCCACTCCAGCTCTAGCAGATTGGGTTGGAGGCCCCCTTCTATGTTGTCCAACACCTGAGTTTACCTCCTCACTGCGTTTATTGTATTGCGTGAGCTGATGAACAGCGGAAATTGTGTCTTACTCATCACTGTATTGCCAGCATCTAGCACAGTGTTGGCACATCACAGACTATAAGTACATTTTGCAAATTAGTGAACAAATGAGTGGAGATCTGATCTGGCCCCAGATTGAGAGAGGAATCCAGCAATGGGGGGTGTGGACTATGTTGAAGTGAGGTATGACCATCATATGCCATGATCAGTTGAATTTTAGAAAAAAATTAAGGCTGCCCTAAGTGGAGGCTAAATATAATGAAGAGGCAGAGATTAGAGGTTTTTAATTCAGGTGAGTGAGCCAAACAGTGGCAGTGGAGCTGAAAAAGGGAGAGCGGAACTGGAGAGAGACCCTGGGTGCAGGAAGGGTAGGACGCGGTGATGCGTCAGATCATCCATGGGGAGGATGAGGCCTGCAGATGACTCCTGAATGACTTGATTCCATTCAGTTAAGTTACGTCTTGAAAAAGTCCCAGAAACCACTTTGCTGTCTTTATCCCTTCTGTAAACAAGTAGTGGCTTATTTCCAAACCTGGCTGATAATTCAGAATCTCCTCAATTCCTTTTAAAATAATACAGATGCTGAGAGTCACTGAATTAGAATAGTTTTTAAAGCTCCCAGGTGATTCACCTGCCACGTTTTGGAACTCCTGGCTTAAATGTCCAGTTTGACTGAAATGTCCTTCACTAGCTTCCCCTAAGTTGGGCAAGCGGCTTCTCCTCTCTGCCCACTCAGGCTGGAAGGACATGCCCTTTTGTTAATCCACTATGTTCCTTATCTTGACTGGCTTACAAGATTTATTGATTTCTCTCTTTCAGCATGCTTATGTTTTGCCACATACCTTTTCTCTTTACCTCTGGCATTTACTAACACAGTAATAGTAGACATGTTCCTTAAATTAATTGGAATTCAGTATCCTTACCTATAAAATGGAGATAACGCTGCTTCCTCTTCAGGGCTGTTATAAGATATTGAAAGTAAAAATACATAGTACATGAATGGAACAGACAGGGTGCTTAGTAAACATTTAGTCTCCCAAATCTCACTTAAACTGCAGACACTTTTTAGAGCAGAAGCACTTCTTAGGTGGGTGTCTTTTATATCCCAATAGAGTCTAGTCCATCACCGTGTGCTTTTTGAGTGCTCAGAGGGTATTGAACTAATGAATCAATCAATCAATCAATGGGTGAAAAATAAATGAATAAAAATATTGGTCTCTAGCAATAAGCAATTGACTATCCATATCTGACCATCTCTAGACTCAGGGCCTCCAAACCTGGCAGCACATTGTAATTATCAGGGGACCCTTCAAAACTTCAGATGCCTAAGTTCTACCTCAGATCCATGAATCAAAATATCTGGTGAGCAGGGCCTAAAAATTTGAATTTTAAAATGCCCTCTTCTGGATTCTGATACTCAGTTCATCTGGGGAAGCCCCTGCTCTACAGAACCAGTAAGAGCCCATCTTGCTTTGTTTAATGTAAGCAGATACATTTTCTTGTTCTACAGTAGTTATTGAAAGTTTAATTCCAACTGATTGTTCAAAACATATCCATTAAGGTCCAACATCTGTTTAATAGGTATATCCTATTACATTCTTGTCCTTAAGGCTACAGTCAAGACCTGACATAATCAGAGACACAGTTTAAACAAACTAATTACATAAGGGCACGTGGAGGCTAAGCTGAACAGGGGCCTTTGAACATGACATATGTCTTTAATCAAAACCAGGCATCAGGCAAAAACAAGAAACCCCAAGCTTGAGTCAGGCAGCACACTGATTCTATAGCAGATATTCCTAAAGCCAGCCCAGTCTGGGGACTCCGTGAACGATATCACCACTCCCCCACCACCGCCTCAACACATGACATCTCTGAGACCAGGCTGGGCAGACTCCAGCTGGTGGGGGCAGAACAAGAGAGCTCTCCGGGAGATAAAACATGGGGACTGTTCTCAAGCATGGTGTCTCTCAACCATGGAAGCTCTTTGGCAGGGCTGAGTGGCTGGTTCCGGCTCTTCATGAAGCCATGAAGGTGTTTTCTTCCCTCTCCCCCACTCTCACTCTCACCGCTTTGGGGTCATACTTTGTCTCTGATTCCGATCAAGAGTAGCCACACGAGGACACTCATTGCCATGCCCTTTTTTGTGCACTTTGTAAACAATATTTTATTTAATCCCCAATTGTCCATCTAAAAGAGGTATGCATATGCCCTTTTTTATAGGAAAGGAAATGGATCATCACAGAGTTAACTTACCCAAGGTAACCCACCTGCTCAGTGTGTGATTCCCAAGGCCCCAGTAGTATTTTGTTTGTTTCGTTGTTGGTTCTGTTTGGTTCTGGTGATGCTCCTCATCCAGTTAGGTGTATCTAAGTCAGCAAACATACTTGCTAATTGTTACTATATGCTTAGAGAGGTGTTAGATGTTGCCAGATTTGCAATGGAGGAAAATTAGGAAAAATGGAAAAATGATGCAATGATTCTTGGCTGGTCCCCTGCCCCACACAGCCACACAGTGAAAGTATGGGGACCCATCCTCCAAGTCCTTTCTCTTCTCCTAGGTGACTCAGGGTTTCTCTCTTTCAGCGGTAAAATTATCTTCCTGATTACATCTATGATATGATGGCAAGCTAATTAATTTTTTAAGGAAACACCAGACAATATCATGTAATAAAAGGTCTGGGGAATTATGGCGCAAGGCTAATGTAAATGTTCATATCCAGAACTCCAAATAGCAGCTAAGGTCGTTGGAAGGCCTATTTGAAGGAGGAAATACAAAGAGGCATGATATTGGGAAAATCACCCAACTTCTCTGAAACTTAGTTTTGCCACCTGAGAAATGGAAATAACAACTATAAAGTAATGTGTGGCCAAGTGCTAGATAAACTATAAAAGTTCTAAGCAGACATAAGTTATTACCTCACACCCAGAGTTCAGAAAGACAATTAGGCACCCACATTATACCATGGATTCAACTTGATTAATGCATTCACTTTAGAAAGTCTACGAATTAATAACCATTTGCCATACATTCATTATGATCGCATTAATCATTATAATTGATTAGTTAATTAGCTAATTATGGTTATAATATAGATGTCACATGCATTTCCATAGGAATTCTTGGTATTTCAACATTAATTAATGCCCAATGCTAAACAGATCATGGGAGTGACCTTCTAGCATTATTTTGATCAAAAGGGGACTTCACAGAAGAATACAGTGGGGCAGGCATCATGATTTCCTAGACACTGGGCTTTAGTTGGGAGGAAAGAGAATTTTTGAAAAGTCAGAAGCTTGGAGCGTTTTTTGTTTGTTCGTTTGTTTGTTTACAAGTACCTTTAAAGGCTTTTTATTCCTTCTTTGTACATGCTCCATGTGGTAAATATAGGTCCATATCTCAGTTCTTGCTCCCCAGAGCAAGATTTTTCTCAAAATGGGAGAGGAAGCCTCTGAGACTGAAACAGGAAACAGTTATTGAGAACTAACTACCCACCCACCGCTTTATTGGCATCCACAGGAACACCAGAGGAATGAACTGGCCTCTGTCCCTAAGAACCCAGTTTTCTGGAAGCCTCAGGAGTTGCCCAAGAAACATAGAAATTCAGTAGAGCATGTTTTCAGAGAGACTTAGGAAAGTGAAATCTTATTTTTATTATTTATTTGTTTATAAATTCTTTTGTTATACTCTACAGATTTGGGGATGCTTAGAAAGGAATTCAAGGGAAAGCAGGACTAATTGCTAAATTGGGAAAAAAAATCTGTGTTTGCTATGGTGAACTGAGGAAAAATACTATACTTTGGAAACACTCAAAATGTGAAAGTTGGCACATAACTGAAAATAAAGCAGTTACACATATGTTTTGTGAACCCATTGATTGCTGTGTTGTCCTTCTGGGTATGCATTGTCCTAAAAGTGAAATATCTTTAAAATATAGAAAGTTAAATGAGTGGAAACTTTTTGATATCCCAGTTTTCCTGGATGGCAAATCATCTTAGTCATTATTGAAATTGAAGATACATAACATTTGGAACACATTACAAAATCCATGAAATATGACGTCATGGAAGATTAATGTCTAAGATTCTAACTGCTACTGTGACAAAAAGTAAGATTTTAAAAAATAATTTGAATGTATCCATTAGCACAAAGTATTAATTTCCTCCGAAGACAGAAAGTTCAAACATAATTATGTATAATGCATTAACAGAAGAGTTCTGTGATCTTTATTGTGATCAAGTGATTTGAGCCAAAAGTGGATTTTTTTTCCCCCTTTAAAAAAGGGGAAATAAAACTCTGCTAATACATTTGGAATGGTCACAGTTAAATTAAGAACTTGTAAGTAGAGTCACTTAGGATGATAAAAGGATACAGATAAAATCAATCAGCCCTATGGAAGCTGACCAGACATAGGTAATAGGGAAGGAAACCCTCTTCCTTGAGAGGGGATTTGTGTTAGCTCACTAGTGTTAGACACTAAGGATCAGAAATGCAAGAGCTTTATTGGTGGTAAAGGAGATTGAGCTAGAGAAGGCAGAAAGTGCTTCCAGATGGTGCTATGGGTCTGACATCTGTGAAGGGCTGGGTAAGACTCTCAGGCTTCCGAACATCCCACCCGAGCCAGTAGAGTGCAAGGACAAGAGCCCATTCCCATACCTCCTTCACTGTGAGGCAGGAGTCCCGGTCACATGCCATGTCGCATGGGGTGCCATGCCTTAAGGTCAGGCATTCCACAGGCCGTTGCACGGGGGTGCTGGCTGGAGCTCTGCAGGCAGGAAAGGCAGATGCATACTCAGAGTAGAGGTCTGTCCCTGCAAGGACGACTGGTTCACCCTTCTGAGATGAAAGGGGCCACATGAAGCCTTCTTGCTAACAAATGGCTGGGTGGCCTCCTCAGGAAACAGTGCCAGACTTGGGCATTGCTGCTAATGGGCTGGACATCCAGGGGCCACAGCAGCCAGCTTGGCCTGTGTACGTGGAAACCCACACTACAGGCCCAGACTGGCTGCCCTGCCATCACCATGACCACGCAGCCCAGGTGCTCCTTGTATCACTTCTGGGTGGCTGACAGGGCAAGTGGCCAATAGCAACTGGCCCAATCATTTTGTCTCCTGGGCTGTTCAGTGCCTCTCCCACAGTTAATACTTTCCAGTGGGACTGATACACTTCAACAAAAATATTACCTTTTCTGCCTAGTCCCACATGTCCATCTACATGCCTCTCCCCCAGATCTCTTTGCTCAGATTTTCCAGTCCTTTTCCCTGCAAGCCATTGACCAGATGGCCAGGCCATGGGCTACTGCCTCAGGATCTAGATACATTCTCTGAGCTACTTCTCTTTTTACACAAAGTAGATGAACAAATGACTCTGTGATGGGTTGATCCATGTCCCCCAAAATCCAGGTGTTGAAATCCTAACCCCCAGCACCTCATAATGAAACTATATTTGGAGATAAAATCTTTAAGGAGGTAATTAAGTTAAGTTGAGGTGTATTTTTAGTGGGTCCTAATGCAGTCTGACTGGCATTCTTATAAGAAGAGAAAATCTGGACACACAGAGAGACACCAGGGTGCCTGCACACAGAGGAAAACAAGAGGGTGGCCGTCTGCAAGCCAGGGAGAGGGGCCTCTGAAAAAACCAAACCTGCCAACACTTTGATCTTAGATTTCTGGCATCCAGAACTGTGAGACAATAAATTTCTGTTGTTTAAGCCACCTAGTCTGTGGTGTTTTGTTATAGCATCCCTAGCAAAAGAATACTGACTACCTCTACTTCAAGCTTTATCCACTGGGAAGAGTCCTCCCTCTCTACCATCTTTGTAGGCATTGTTCCCTTGATATTTTTCAATGTCTAATTCATTGCACTGAAACGGTTTTCCCTCTACTGTGGCAATCTCTCAGGTCACCACTGGTGACATCGTTAGCAGCTGGACTGCCCACTTGGGTCAAGGACTGTCTCTGCCCCACACACCATTCAAGCTGCTATCTTGTTTGCCAGCTGAACAGTGAGTGAGACAGTCCCCAAGCCCCATCTTCCTGCCTGGCACCACTTATGTGCATCCAGGTGCTCTGAGAAGGCAGCATTCAATGTGCATGAGCTTTAGTTCAGGGAGCGCCTGCATAGAAATAGGAAGAGGATGCCGGAGGAGGCAGGAAGGAGCCTGACACCTGTGGAGGAGAGGGGTTAGGAAGAGAATTGGACAGAAGAGCTTCAGCCCACAGTACAGTTCTGAGATTCTCAGCCAGGCGAATGGCAACTCTTCAAACCAAAGTCATCTATAATAAAAGCATACAAACTTTCAGTTATAAGATGAATAAGATCTGAGGATCTAATGTACCACATGGTGATTATAACTGAAAAGTCTGTATTGTATCATTGAAATTTGCTATGAGAGTAGATCTCAAGTGTTCTCACCGAAAATTTAAAAATAAATAAATACGCGAGGTGATGGATGCATTCGTGGACTTGATGGGGGATTCCCTTCACAATGTATACTTATGTCAAATCAATATGTTGTACGCTTTAAATATACTACAGTTTTGTTTGTCAATTATGCCTCAATAAAGCTAAAAAAAAAAAAGAAACACAAAGAAGTCACCTATTAAAGGAGTCCTGAATCTTGCAGGAATGAGTTTCTATTATAGCGTTTGTACCCCATACTAGACTCAGTCTTTGCCTGTCATGGAAAGTATGGCCCAGGTGCCACCACTGGGGGGAATTCAGAAGCGCAGCAGCTGGAGGTCATCAGTCAGTTATGGCCATTGCAGCAGGGTATCTGAGAACTGCATTTTCATGGCCACCATGGGGCAACAAAAGTAACAACAAGGTGCCACACTGCTGTGCGCCCACTGTCTGGGAGGACGCACGTGGCACCATTATCCAAATGGCATTATCACTAAGTCTTAGTAAGCTTTGGGGCAGGGTCTTGATTCCTGTGAGAGCAAAGGGGCAAGAAGAGATTAAAGGATTTCTCTGAAATGCCTCTTCCTTTGTTCTTCCATCAGCTGTGATCAGCTGTTTGGCAGGAAAAAGAGAGAGAATGAATGAAAATGAATCATTGAACTCACGCCTAGCTCAGGGAAATGTTTTATTGGATTTGTTTCTCTTTGATGCCTATTAAGCCCATAAGGGTAGAGCAGGCCCGAGAGTGAATGTGAGGGCTGGGGGAGGGGATACGGGGTCTTCCTATGTTTGCCAGGCCATGCTTATAATTTATTAATTTAACTGTCTTTTCTGCACCATGGTCTATTGGACCCAACCAGGGGGCCAACTCCTGGGTCCAGGACTGTAATTCATCCAAGCAGATCAGACGGAACGTTTTATTTACTTCCTTCTTTTGTAAATCTAGAGTGACTCAACCTGGCCCAGGGCAGAAAAAGTTTGCTTGACCTTGACTGAAACAGTGAACGTTGGGAGAACTCAGAGTTAGGCTACTGGTCATACTCTCTTTTCTTATCACCTGACAAGGTGTCAAGAATGTGGTGGAAAGGTCAAATTCACACCTTTGGTGCCATGGCCTTATTCTAAGAACCAAAATAAAAATGTTTTTTTTTTAATGCCAATCATCTAGTACTCAAGACACAGTATTGTGCTCCTTAGTTCATTCGTTCACACAACAAATATTTACTGAGAGCCCACATCTTGCCCATTGCTGTACATACCAAGTGCTGGAGATACAGTGACTGGAAGAGACGAGAACCCTACGCTTGGTGAGGGGAAGGGAAGTGTGTAGAATATGAGCAATATCAGGCTAAAACTAAAATGCAATCAACATACTAAAATTTTTAATTTAAGTTTTTTAATTTTAAAAATTAAAAATGAAGCAATTCTCTAAAAATTAAAACAGAAATTAAATACATTCAGATGGCATTAGGTACCCTAAGAAAAATGAAGAAAGAGATGTGAGCGACTATGTTATTAAATGTAATCTCAAATCATCACTTTAGGCGGTTGCTATTATTCCCATGTTATCAGTGAGCAGAAGGATGTTTGGAGAGGTTATTTAACTTGTCCAAGTTCCAATATCTCCTAAAGTACAAGAACAAGGATTTGAATGTAGGCAAGTAGCCGAGCCAACATGCTAACCTAACTTACTGCCAAAATAGTTAAAAGTTCAGATCAGCCCCCAAGTACAGTGAGAGTCCCCTCTCCCTGCTCTTCCCTTTGCACTGAATGTTCCAGCCAAACAACTTCCTTGCGGTTTCTGGGAGTCCCCGGATCTCTGGCCTCCAGTCCTGTGCACCCCCAAGTGCAGGATATTCCCCACAGGTGGTTCTGGGAGATGAACGTGCATGGCACACAGACACATCTTAGAGTAACACTGACTCACATAGAGATGAAGTAATTCTCTTTTCAAGTCTTTGCTCTACTTCTGATTATATTGGATACCATTTAGTACTAGACAAACATTTCTGAACACTTTCTGAGTTCCTCTTTTTAAAAGCAAAGATTTATCAAGGTATAATTGGAATGTAGTTATCATACACTTTTTTTTTTAATGTTCCTGCTCTTTTTAACTGTGTCAGGTCTGGTTTGGTTTCTATTTGTTTTTGTCCTCCTCATGGATCAAAATCTGTTACTTCTTTGCACGCCTGGCAATCTCTGACTGGATGCAAGACAATGTCCATTTTACCTTGGTAGGTACTAGTGACTTTTATATTTCTAAAAATATCCTTAACTTGTTCCTGAATGCTTAAGTTATTTGGGAACAGTTTGATTTTCTGGGATCTTCTAAGCTGTGTTAGGTGGGATCTGAAAAGTACTCACTTTAAAGTAGGACTGATTACTCCCCAGTACTGAGACAGGATCCTCCCTGTACTTTACCCCATGCTCCATGAATCTGGAGGTTTTCCGGACTGGCTGGTGAGAGCAGGCACTTTTCCCAGCCCTCTGGGGAGGACAGAAGGCTCTTTAATCCCTTCTTCACGGGAAAGGACTGATCGCTGCTCACCTGAATGCCTGAGGGCAGCCCTCTACAGCTGTCGGGGTTCCTGCTCTCTGCAGCTCTCTCTCTCCAGAACTCTGTCCTTGAATTCTAGCTGCTTTCATCTCCTTGGACCCTCAGCTCCACCTCCTCAGCTGCCAGCCTTCACCTGGGCTTCTCCTCCCCTCCTGGCAGCCTGGTGATTTTTATATTCCTGTAAGTATTCTTCAGCTTTGCTCTAGAATGAAGTTAAATTACTTGGAAACAGTTTGGTCCTTTGGGGTCCTGCTTCTAAGATTTGTTAGGTGGGATCAGAGCCATACACACTGAAAGGCAGATTATTCCCCAGGCAGGAAGCCAGGACAATCTCACAGCTCACCTCATTTTTTACCACCTCTCAGGGATCACTGTCCTTTGTGGCCTTTGTCCAAGTCTTGAAAACCATGACTGCACATATTTTGTGGCGCTTTTGGTTGTTTTAGTAGGGAGCATAAATACAGTCACTCAGCCTCCATCTCGGTCTGAAGCAGAAGTCTCCTCACCTCATACCCTCTTTTTTTAAACAAACAAAGCAGACCCCAAAACTTTGCACAGAATATCTAGCTAGAATTTATTAACTTTGTTTTTGTTTGCTCAATATTTATGGTTAACTTATTTAGAACAACCAATCCTGCTTTTCTATTCATGCTAATATCAAAAAATCCCATAGTTGAATGAATTTAAGTTTAAAAATAAATCAACTAAAAGAAACTAGTAAAGAAGTAGCAGGACAAGTACAAACAAGACAAGAAGTCACGTAATCAATCACTCAGTGGGTAGGGGAGCATCCAAAGTCAGAGGGACACTGATCTCTTAGGCCCCTGCTTTCCAACCTAATTCCCTCCCAGTCTCCTGCCCATCCCTTCAGTTGAATTCCTTCCTCCTGGCCTTTGAATTCCTCCCTTCACCACTTCTTGACCCACCCTGTGCTGGTCTTTCTGAGAGCAAATGTCACACTGTAGTGATTTGTCCACCCCCTCGCATCAGCCTCCTTTGTTTTCCTCTAGACCAAAGCCATCTGGTCCAATAGCCACAAGCCACATGTAGGCACTGGGCCCTGGAAATCCGGCTTGTCCTAATTGCTATGGGTCCTAAGTGTAGATGCACACTGGGTTTAGAAGACAGTACAGAAAAAGCACTCAGAATATCTCATTAATACTGTTTATGTTAAGTACATGTTGAAATAAGAAAATTTGGGATATATTGGGTTACATAAAATATGTCATTAAAGTTAATTTCAGCTTTTTCTTTACCTTCTTTGTGACTAGTAAAAAATGTCACATCACCTGCATGGCCTGCACGCCATTTCTATTAAACAGAACTATACATACGTCATCCAGTCTCCCAACGCAGAGTAGCAGCTTATCAAATACCTGTCACACTTGAATGATTGAATGAACATGTGAATGAGTAGCTTTAACTGGATTGGGAGTTTCAAGAGGGAATATTGAAGCATACCAGGAGATGCTTCAGTTTCTTCGTCCATGTCCTGGGGATAATGATAACACATACTTCACAGAGATACTGATGATAAAATGAGATAATTCATGGAGAACCCTTACCTTTGGGCCTGGGTCAATGGATATGCTCATGAGAAGTTACACATTATGGGGAAAATGTGTCCACATAGAATCACACCGTGTGAAAGACCTTAGCAGCTGTGTACCAAGAATTAAGAGAAAAGCTTCTTTTCAATGGTTTTTCTCTTGCTTATTATGCAAATGTGCTGCAAACACTTCACAGGGCTCATGTATAAGGGCCCAGTTCTGTGGCTTAAACACCCTTCACCTCAGGCCCATCCCCCCTACTTATTGGTGTTTTGATATCTAGCTACTTACAAGCCATGGTGTGTGTGCGTGTGTGTGTATCAGTAAAACACTTTCTTCCAGGTCTTATCTTATTGCTAAAAATAATGTACTTGTAAATTGCTTTATAAATTATTTATCATGAGGGGCTTCATCATTGAACAAGTGCTACAACGTACTGTGAAAATGGGGGGTAGGCGGACTGGCTGCAAAGGAGGGAGAGAAGAAGGCATCGGAATCACTTATAAATAATATATTCATTGGTCAAAGAAAGTTACCGCCTTTTATGAAGTGTTTGGAATTCATCTTGCATGCTAAGTGGGCATCCTCTTGCTGAATCCTGGGTGATCTGTCCCAGCCTCTTTGCTGCTCCATCTCTGAATTTGGTGATAGGATGCTATTTATTTATTTCAGCCAAAGCCACAATTGCCATGTCTCATCACCTGGAAATAAAAAGCAAACCGGGCTGACTGGGGCCAGTGAGGAAATGTCAAGATGTGCTGGCAACTCCTGGGAGTGAAGTCGGTGCCCCTGGGTTGGGCTCTGTATTTGGTATTCATCGCGCAAGTGCCGCGCCTAATGAAGGCATTTGGTATTCATGTGGGTGTCACATGTATTTCCAGCGACGCTGGGCTCTAATTGAGCACGGGTTAATGGACACCTCTATTAAAGTGTTATCGAAAGTTTGACATTCAAATGACCCAGTTTAAAAATCAGACAAACCTAGACATTAAATCCGAAGGGGAGAAATGTAGAAGAAGCCAAATACATAATGCCGACTTTAGACAGAAACATTAACCTGCCGGGGAGAGGGACAAATGGTTGATCCAAGTGCTTCTTGCTCTTGCACGTCTCCTCACCCTTCCTGTGCTTAAGCCTTGGCATGTTCCCCACACCCCGAGGGCCAGTGTCTCTGCAATAAGTGCGTGGGGTGGGGGAACAGAAGGAAGAGCACAACCACTTTAAATGAAAGGTGCCACTCACCTGCTACAATCCCCACCATACCCTTGGCTGTTCAGTAACGATCTAAGGTACATTTCATTTTTCCTATATAGACTGAAATTGAAAGCTCAGAGAACTTACTTAATTCTTACCTGATTCATGGAGGCTTATAGTTCACAAGTAAATAACAAGCAAGAATTAGAACATTCATTATGCTTGCATGTATTTTCTCTATTCATTAATTCAACAGATATTTATTGGGCACTTAACTTTGTGCCAAACTCACTTACTAGCTGGTTGATATTAGTAAACAAAACAGACTCTTCCTACAACTACTTTGGGGAAAATTCCAGCAGTGTTTCATGAAAATAAATTTGTACTTATTCTATGACCCAGCAATTTTACTCCTAGGTCTTTACCCAAGATAGATGAATGCAATAAAAGGTAATAACAGAATACTCATGGCCTCTTTACTCATAATAAGCAAAAAATAAGATAAATGAATGCAGTAGAATATTCATAACAGCCAAAAATAGAAAATAGCCCAGGTGTCCATCAATGGAAGAACAGATAAAGGGTGGTACAGCCATACAATGGAATATACATAGCAGTGAAAAGAGTTAACTATTGATTATGTTACAACTTGTAAGAGTCTCAAAAACAGAGTGAAAGAAGTCTTGCAAAAAATGAATACATGCCCTCTGATTTCATTTATATGAAATTCTAGAAAAAGAAAAACTAATTAATGTTGAGAAAGACCAGAATAGTAGTTGCCTCAAAGGCAAGTGGAGTTGGGGTTTAACTAAACAAGGGACATAAGGAATTTTGATGAGGGGTGACAATAATGTTTGTCTTGATAGGGGTTTGAGTTTGACAGGTGTATGCATTTTCAAAACTCACCAAATTGTGTACCTAATACTTATGCATTTCATTAAATAAGCATCTTACCTGAGAGAAAAAAGAATCATAAATGAATATTGTACTCTTGTTAATAATGATGTGCGCACTGAAGTATTTAGACGTGAATTGTACTGATGTCTTCAACTCAGTTTGAGATGCATCAAAAAATAAAATGGGTAGATAAATGGAGGGAGGGATAGGTGGATGAATATGTGATAAAAATAATATAGCAAAATGTTACTTGTAGGATCTGAAGGATGTGTATATCGAGGTTCATTCGACAATTCTTTCAACTTGTTTGTATAGTTTGAAATTTTCTACTATAACGTGTTGAGAAAAAATGTCTTGAAATGAGCAAAAAGACTTTTTCCCTGTGTTCATGTTGCTGACATTCTAGTACTGAAGACAAATATTCAACAGATGAACACATAGGTAAATACGTTACTGCATATTTTGGTGAATGTCATAAGGAATAAAGAAAGGGTGCAGTGTGAGAAATATAATAAAGGAACTTGTTACGTGGGTGGTCAGGAAACAGTTTTGTTGGAAAGTAATGTTTGGAAAAGTGAGACAGGAAGTTGAGAAAGAAGCAATAATGAAAAATGTGTGCATCCAGGTGGGAAGTAGGAACACACCCCAGAGAGGACAGCATGAGTGACAACCCTCTAACATAGGCAAAAATGGGAAGAGACCAGTGTGGATGGAGTGTGGCCAACATAAGAAAGAACCAGTGAGAAGAGAAGATGGAAGGTTGGCAGGTTCTAGATCATTCAGTAGTTTACAGGCCCTGGTAGGTTTTCATCATCTCTGGATTAGTCAGAGCACACCTAAGGTATTATGCTCAAAGCTGAATGATAAAACAAGGATGATCATTAATATTTATTAAATGCCTGCTATGTGCCAGGCACTGTGTCAAGCACCTTATAATTTACCTTTTTAAAATTCACATCTCTCCAAGCCATATACTACTTGAAACAAAGACATAAATAAACGTTTTCCATTTTACACACAGGAAAACTGAGGTTTGGGAGAGGTTAGGTACTTTACCCAATGCTGCACAGCTAGTCCAAGGTGGAGCTGGGATGTGAGGCTGAGATAATGAAGGGCGGGTAGTCACGTTATCTGAGAAGCACTTGCAGGTAATGGAATGTTTAACCTGAAAGTAGAGAAATCTCCATGGAGCCACAACTGTCTTCTTTGAATCTGTAAAGCGATCATGGGGAAGATTTTATTTGTACACTATAGTCACAAGGATCTGAATTAGCATCAGTGAGAAAATATTCTAGAAAAGCAAATTGGTGGCTAATGCTAAGAAATAAAAAATCGTAATGAATAGATTTCTCCAGACATGGAAAAAGCCACATCAGGGATTATGACTGATGACAGACTTCCTTCCACTGAAGCCAATGAAGCCTAGGTTGGATAGCCACAGCGCAGAAGGACTTAAGCATAGATAAGACTTGGACCTGCTGACTATTTTTTTTTTGCTATTATTAATGTACAATTACATGAGCAATATTATGGTTACTAGACTCCTCCTATTATCAAGTCCCCATCACATACCCCATTACAGTCACTGTCCATCAGCGTAGTAAGATGCTACAGAATCACTACTTGTCTTCTCTGTGTTATGTTGCCTTCCCCATATGCCCCCCACCACACCCTGTTACATTATGTGTGCTAATTGTTATGCCCCTTCTTCCCCCTTATCCCTCCCTTCCCACCCATCCTCCACAGTCCCTTTCCCTTTGGTAACTGTTAGTCCATTCTTGGGTTCTGTGAGTCTGCTGCCGTTTTGTTCCTTCAGTTTTTTCTTTGTTCTCCACAGATGAGTGAAATCATTTGATACTTGTCTTTCTCCGCCTGGCTTATTTCACTGAGCATAATACCCTCTAGCTCCATCCATGTTGTTGCAACTGTCTGGATTTGTTTTCTTCTTATGGCTGAATAATATTCCATTCTGTATATGTACCACATCTCTTTATCCACTCATCTACTGATGGACACTTAGGTTGATTCCATTTCTTGGCTATTGTAAATAGTGCTGCGATAAACATAGGGGTGCATCTGTCTTTTTGAAACTGCGCTGCTGCATTCTTAGGGTAAATTCCTAGGAGTGGAATTCCTGGGTCAAATGGTATTTCTATATTGAGTTTTTTGAGGAACCTCCATACTGCTTTCCACAATGGTTGAACTAATTTACATTCCCACCAGCAGTGTAGGAGGGTTCCCCTTTCTCCACATCCTCGCCAACATTTGTTGTTTGTCTTTTGGATGGTGGCCATCCTAACTGGTGTGAGGCGATAGCTCTTTGTGGTTTTAATTTGCATTTCTCTGATGATTAGCGATGTGAAGCATCTTTTCATGTGCCTGCTAGCCATCTGAATTTCTTCTTTGGAAAAGTGTCTGTTTGGATCCTCTGCCCATTTTTTAATTGGCTTATTTGCTTTTTGTTTGTTGAGGTGCATGAGCTCTTTATATAATTTGGATGTCAACCCCTTATCGGATATGTCATTTATGAATGTATACTCCCATACTGTAGATGTCTTTTTGTTCTACTGATGGTGTTCTTTGCTGTAAGAAGCTTTTTAGTTTTATATAGTCCCACTTTTCATTTTTGCTTTGGTTTCCCTTGCCTGGGGAGATATGTTCATGAAGAAGTTGATCATATTTATGTCCAAGAGATTTTTGCCTATGTTTTTTTCTAAGAGTTTTATGATTTCATGACTTATATTCAGGTCTTTGATCCATTTTGAGTTTACTTTTGTGTATGGGATTAGACAATAATACAGTTTCATTCTCTTACATGTAGCTGCCCAGTTTTGCCAACACCAGCTGCTGAAGAGGCTGTCATTTCCCCATTGTATATCCATGGCTCCTTTATACTGTATTAATTGACCATATATGCTTGAGTTTACATCTGGGCTCTCTAGTCTGTTCCATTGGTCTATGGGTCTTTTCTTGTGCCAGCACCAAATTTTCTTGATTACTGCGGCATGGTAATAGAGCTTGAAGTCAGGGAACGTAATTCCCCCCACTTTATTCTTCCTTCTCAGGATTGCTTTGGCTATTCGGGGTCTTTTGTGGTTCCATATGACTTTTAGAACTATTTGCTGTAGTTCATTGAAGAATGCTTTTGGTATTTTGATAGGGATTGCATTGAATCTGTAGATTGCTTTAGGCAGGATGGCATTTTGACAATATTAATTCTTCCTATCCATTAGCACAGGATGTGTTTCCATTTATTGGTATCTTCTTTAATTTCTATCATGAGTGTCTTATAGTTTTCAGAGTATAAGTCTTTCACTTCCTTGGTTAGCTTTATTCCTAGGTATTTTATTTTTCTGGATGCAATTGTGAATGGAATTGTTTTCCTGATTTCTCTTTCTGCTAGTTCACCGTTAGTGTATAGAAATGCAACAGATTTGTGTTATTAATTTTGTATCCTGCAACTTTGCTGAATTCAGATATTAGATCTAGTAGTGTTGGAGTGGATTCTTTAGGGTTTTTTATGTACAATATTATGTCATCTGCAAACAGGGACAGTTTGACTTCTTCCTTACCAATCTAGAAGACTTTTATTTCTTTGTGTTGTCTGATTGCCCTGGCTAGGACCTCTAGAACTTTGTTGAATAAAAGTGGGGAGAGTGGGCATCCTTGTCTTGTTCCCAATCTTAAAGCAAAAGCTTTCAGCTTCTCACTGTTAAGTATAATGTTGGCTGTGGGTTTGTCATATATGGCCTTTATTATGTTGAGGTACTTGCCCTCTATACCAATTTTGTTGAGAGTTTTTTATCATGAATGGATGTTGAATTTGTCAAATGCTTTTTCAGCATCTACAGAGATGATTATGTGGTTTGGTTGTGGATGATGTTGATGGATTTTCAAATGTTGTACCATCTTTGCATTCCTGGGATGAATCCCACTTGATCATGATGGATGATCTTTTTGATGTATTTTTGAATTCGGTTTGATAATATTTTATTGAGTATTTTTGTATCTATGTTCATCAGGGATATTGGTCTGTAATTTTCTTTTTTTTTGTGATGTCTTTGCCTGGTTTTGGTATTAGAGTGATATTGGCCTCGTAGAATGAGTTTGGAAGTATTCCCTCCTCTTCTACTTTTTGGAAAACTTTAAGGAGGATGGGTATTAGGTCTTCGCTAAATGTTTGATAAAATTCAGCAGTGAAACCATCTGGTCCAGGAGTTTTGTTCTTAGGTAGTTTTTTGATTACCAATTCAATTTCTTTGCTGGTAATTGGTCTATTCAGATTTTCTGTTTCTTCCTGGGTCAGCCTTGGAAGGTTGTATTTTCTAGAAAGTTGTCCATTTCTTCTAGCTTATCCAGTTTGTTACCATATAATTTTTCACAGTATTGTCTCATAATTCTTTGTATTTCTGTGATGTCCTTCGTGATTTTTCCTTTCTCATTTCTGATTCTGTTTATGTCAGTAGACTCTCCTTTTTTCTTGATAAGTCTGGCTAGGGGTTTATCTATTTTGTTTGTTTTCTCAAAGAACCATCTCCTGCTTTCATTGATTCTTTCTATTGTTTTATTCCTCTCAATTTTATTTCTTTCTGCTTTAATCTTTATTATGTCCCTCCTTCTACTGACTTTGGGCCTCATTTGTTCTTTCTTTTCTAGTTTCACTAATTGTGAGTTTAGACTCTTCATTTGGGGTTGTTCTTCTTTCCTGAGGCAGGCCTGTATTGCAATATATTTCCCTCTTAGCACAGCCTTCGCTGCATCCCACAGATTTTGTGGTGTTGAATTATTGTCATTTGTTTCCATATATTGCTTGATCTCTGTTTTTATTTGGTCATTGATTCATTGATTATTTAGCAGCATGTTATTAAGCCTCCATGTGTTTGTGGGCTTTTTCATTTTCTTTGAGAAATTTATTTCTAGTTTCATACCTTTGTGATCTGAGAAGCTGGTTGCTACAATTTCAATCTTTTTTAATTTACTGAGGTTATTTTTGTGGCCTATATGATCTATTCTTGAAAATGTTCCATGTGCACTTGAGAAGAATGTGTGTCCTGTTGCTTTGGATGGAGTGTTCCGTAGATGTCCGTTAGGTCCATCTGTTCTAATACATTGTTCAGTGCCTCTGTCTCTTTATTTTCTGTCTGGTTGATCTGTCCTTTGGAGTGAGTGGCGTGTTGAAGTCTCCCAAAATGAATGCATTGCATTCTATTTCCCCCTTTAATTCTGTTAGTATTTGTTTCACATGTGTAAGTGATCCTGTGTTGGGTGCAGAGATGTTTATAATAGTTATATCCTCTTGTTGGACTGACCCCTTTATCATTATGTAATGTCCTTCTTTGTCTCTTGTGACTTTCTTTGTTTTGACGTCTATTTTGTCTGATACAAGTACTGCGACTCCTTTTTTCTCCCTATTAGTTGAATGAAATACCTTTTCCATCCCTTCAGTTTTAGTCTGTGTATGTCTTTGGGTTTGAAGTGAGTCTCTTGTAGGCAGCCTATAGATGGATCTTGTTTTTTTTTATCCATTCAGTGACTCTGTCTTTTGATTGGTGCATTCAGATTTAGGGTGATTATCAATAGGTATGTACTTATTGTTATTGCAGGCTTTAGATTCGTGGTTACCAAAGGTTCAAGGGTAATTCCCTTACTATCTAACAGTCTAATTTAACTCACTTTGTATACTATTACAAACACAACCTAAAGAATCTTTTTTTTTCCTCCTTTTTCTTCCTCTTCCATTCTTTTATGTTATGAATCATATTCTGTATTCTTTGTCTATCCCTTGGGTGATGTCTATATAGTCTTAGGAATACTTCCATCTATAGGAGTCCCTCCAAAATGCACTGCAGAGGTGGTTTGTGGGAGGTAAATTCTCTCAGCTTTTGCTTATCTGAAAATTGTTTAATCCCTCCTACAAATTTAAATGATAACCTTGCTGGGTAGAGTATTCCTGGTTCAAGGCCCTTCTGCTTCATTGCATTAAATATATCATGCCACTCCCTTCTGGCCTGTAAGGTTTCTGTTGAGGTACCCCTATTATGCAAATATTGTTCCGTTTGAATTGGTCACACAGTTCTCTCAGTATTCTTTCATTCTTAGAAATTATTTTTTCTCTATGTGCCTCAGCTTCTTTATATTCCTCTTCTCTAATTTCTATTCCATTTACCATCTCTTCTACTTCATCTAATCTGCTTTTAAATCCCTCCATTGTATGTTTCATTTCAGCTATGAAATTTCTTAATGATTGAATCTCCATCTTAACATTCATTCCTGAGTTCTTGAATATTTTTCTGTACCTCCATAAGGATGTTTATGATTTTTATTTTGAACTCTCTTTCAGGAACATTGGTGAGTTCAGTTTCATTTGGCCCTTTTTCTGGGGTTTGTGAGGTTTTGGTCTGTACCATGTTCTTTTGACGTTTCATATTTCTGTGTGGTGCCCTCTATTGCCCAGAAGCTCCAGTCTCTGGAGGTGCTCAGCCCCTAGAGTGAGGTTGGGGGTCGTAGGGGAGTGAGCTGTTGCCTGGGGGGAGGAAAGATCTGTTTCCTGACTCCCATCTGCCCTGCCTGTCTCCAGCAGCACAGCCAATGGACCAAGCACACAGGTGTAAGCCTCTGGGCTTGGCGTCTCTAGCTGTTGTAGTTGAGGCCTCTCTCTGGCTGGCCTGACGCCAGAGCAGTGACTGCCGGTTTGTGAGCCGGTGCTGTCAGGCCAGGAGGAAGACTCAGCAGGCTGCGTGTCACAGTGGGGGGCCTCGAAGCTGAGTAGCCAGCCAGGGGGATGGAGTGCCTGAAGCTCCCCAAAGTTCCCAATCTTCAGGGCAGAGTGCACCCAGACAACCTTGTCCCCCTATCCCTTCTCCCATGCAGCAAGCTCTGTGCAAACCCTGCACCTTCAGCAGCCCTCTTGCTGCTGGGAAGCCTCTCAGACTGCCCGCCTTTCCCTTGTCTCAGAGCGGCCAGGTGTGGATCCCATCCTCCACAAACAGCTGGACTCTGTCTCTCAAGCACTCCGCCTGTCCCAGCTCCCCATCCTCCAGAGGACCACACAATGTAGATTTCTGCTTACAAAGCAGATCTTCAGGGCTAGGTGTTCAGCAGTCCCAGGATTCCACCCCCTCCCCTCTCCATTTCTCTTCCTCCCACTGGAGAGCTGGGGTGAGGGAAGGGCTCGGGTCCCACTGGATCAAGGCTTTCATATGTTACCCTGTTTTGGGAGGTCTGCTTTGTTCGTGACGTCTGTAGGCAGTCTGGTGCAGCCTTCTTTCCTGTTGCTGTTTTAGGGTTAGTTGTATTAACCATATTTTCACACTATCTGTGGTTTTGGGAGGAGTTCTCTATCTCACCTCTCACTCCGCCATCTTGAATCAGACCTGCTGACTTTTAAGTGCTTCCCAGCCCTGATATTTTGGGTCAACCAGCTCTGTATGTGGCCATGGCTTTTCCAACAGGTTGGCAGCAGCCATCATCCTAGAACTGTATTATTACATCTTCATCAACACCTCATGCACAAACAACATTTTCCCTGTAAGTCACATTTATTGCAGTCCTCCTGAGAACTGTCAGTGATTCAGGAGCGCCAGCTAAAGAGAAAAAGGCTGACTTGGGAGTACAAGGTCATTACCACTCACGAGGGGCAACTGGTGCGACTCCCCTGTGTGGGGAAGCTGCCAGGCATTTGCTGGTCTACAATGCTGCTCTACAGGAGATAACAACAGAGAACCTGGAGGTGGCCAGGGCCAATGAACAGATCCCTGTAGACTCAGAGATTTCTCAGGGTCTGGAAATACAGGGCGTAAAGAATCTAGTAGCCTAAGTGGCACAAGTAGAAAAAATTCAAATTAATGTCAGCCCTGAACGTACCCAGGTAGGCTAACAAGGGTGGTAATTGCCGTTCATGTTGTAGGGATCTACTCATGCTTTTGTCCTTTGCCGGCATCCTAACATGTAAGGGGACAAGAAATGAAATGATTGGGGGCTTGCTATGAGCCAGGCACTGTGTTAGACACTATTGCGACATCGCATGTACTCTTCACAATGACTCGGTGAGCTAGCTTCCATTATTACCCCAGTTTATAGATGAAGGCACAGCTATTGAGTAACTTTTCTCAAACTCACGCAAATGCAATATGGTAAAACCAGTATGCAGAGCTACCTGGGTCAGACTCCAAGGTCTTTGTTTTTAACTACTATAACCTATGAATGAGTGAACTGAATGGCAGCTTAAAGTAAAACTGTATATCCAATAAACCTGAATCTTGGGATTAAAAAAATAAATAAAAGTGAAGTGAAAATTATTACCAAAACAGCAAGGCTGAGGAAATGAAAAAAGCCAGGCACATAATTTTGCTCAATGCTTCCTAGTACCCAAAAAAAAGAGAAGGAACACAGGTGGGCTACATGGCTCTCATACTCACCGAAGGGAGGAAGATGAACTCATCTGAAGCCCCACGTACATGAGCATCTCTGAGCAAGGTCCCAGCTCCGGGGATGAACATATCCAGGCTTAGAATCCTATGTGTGCCCATGTAGTCCATTTAATAGCGCTTCAAAATGATTTCATTCTGGATATGAAGTATTATTTCTTATGTAGAAGTGGTCCTGGCCTTCTTAGAAATAGTTTAAATTCAATGACACACAGAAGTATTACCATTACACACAGCATATGCACACATCTGTGGAGCAAACTATGGGGTTACAATAAGTGCATGCTACTCCATTTATGCCACTCAATCCCACTTTGGGTAGAAGACCAGAGCCAATTGTCCTATTTTGGGTATGATCTAGCTAGAAGTACCCTGATAAAATCTTGTCCCCATTGTCAAATTGATTCAGTTGATTCCAAAGTAGGCCTTAATTGCCCTATCTTGGCTCCTGTAGACAATACACACCATCTCCTACATTTCTATCCCAGTAAGATGGCCTCTGGCTCATACATAATATCATGGTTCCTCCATCTTGCTAGGGAAATGTTATATGAACAGTTCAAATAATAACAATGTGTTCCAGTTTCTGTAGAAAGAAAACTGAGGCTTAGAAGAGGCAAGTTAATGTCCTCAAGTTCATATATATTGTAAGTGATAAAATTAAGTTGCAAACCCATGTATGTCAGCCTCCACATCTCTTCCCACTGTACTACCCTGTCTCTCTTACAAGCACAATTTATAACCTACTCTTAATAAGGTGCAGCCACAGTGACAACCCAGGCTTCTCTGCCGAGGCTCACATTTTCCACGTTATTTCAAAGCTATGTGAAACTAAAGGATTAGCTCCCACACTGGGGTCTGCAGTCTGTGCTACTATCAACATTAGGCAGATCTCTACTAAAACAGCAAAAAGCTCCTTTCTTCTTTTCTTGTGCTTATTGTTATTATAATATTGCCCACAATAAGACTGTCCCTTTAAGAGCTGAAACCCCCATACTTTCGTATAGCTCTCCCCCTGGCGACTCTAAGGTCCTGCCCAAGGACCTCTTAGCATCTGATTAAATATGAATGTGGAGGTGGGGTGCTCACTGACTCGTGATCCTTTCCCTTGAAACCCCCATTACTAAAATATGGCTCAAGAGGGCTGGAAACAGGGCCAGCCCATTATCTATTAATTCTTAATAAACTGGTAGATTATAATGATGCTTGGATGATGAAAAGGGATGCGTAGACAAGATCTTGTCTTTACCTAAGATCCAATCTGAAAGAAAGCCAAGAAGCTGAAATGATACCCTAGACACCCTAGGAAACATGCAGTAGCCCATTTATACTCAGCCTGGACAATCTGAGTGGGAGACTCCCTACCCACACCTGACGGTCTCCCTATGCTCACAGTCTGATCCAAAGCCACAGCCTTAAACAGGTGCTCTTGAAGCTTGTTCCTGCCTCTGTCTTTGCAGCTCATATTATTTCACACTGGGCCTGAGAAGCAAGCCTCGAACTGCTTTGTCATCTACCACAGGAGGATACTAAGATCACATTCTAGAAAGGACTATAGAGGAGACAACCCAGAAGCTAGTTTGGGAAGTCAGTTTCATCTTAAAAACCATCTTTAATGAATTGGGACTGCTACTTGGAAGGCTGTGTTGAAGACTCTGAAGCTATGTCCAACCCCAGTGGGAAAGAGGCAGTAATTGATTAGTAATGTTTTCCACAGACACAGGGAAGAGGAGTGAGAGCAGCAAGTGCGTTTAACATTCACCACATCTGAGAGATGTTCTTTGTTCTCTCTGAAGTGGAGAAAAATTTCCAGTCCCTGAAATTAGATCAACTTTCTGTGGCAAAGATGTGAAGCAGGCAGCCTCTGCCTCATGAAGAAAGTAGACTCTGGGCAGGACTTGTAGGAATTAACCTTGAGATTCAGCCCCATGAAGACACACATGGCTCCTGGTCACACTTTGATGCCATGAGCAGCCTCCCCAATATTCTCTCTTCCCCTATCAGTCTGAGACAGGGACACTCGAGACCATTTTGAGCTCCTGGCTCCTAAAGCTGGCTTCTGTCCTGATATCTCTGTGCACAAGACCAACATAATTGCCTAATGACCTTCCATGCCCAGATGAGAACCTGACTTCTCTAAGAACATCCAAAATGCCCTCTAGTATCTGTTTGTTCTCCAGTCTTAGCATGCTGAATAATACCCCTTCATGTTTATCTATCTATCCCTTCACTCTGCAAGGAAAAGTCTGAGATGTACAAAAAACAAGAGATTTTTGAGAGGCCACCCACAGACAGAGTAACAGGAGAGCTGTGACGGTGACCCAGGATGATGTGTGTGACTGCTCTAGTTCCAGAACCAACACCAGAGAGCAATTTCATTACTGCAAGGTGACACCTGAGACTTATGACATACTGGACATATGCCCACTATCATAACTATAGTGGGAACCCTTAGGTGAAGACTTGTTATGTACTTTTGAGAGCACCTAATACAGCTGGGGACCACTGGGAAAAAACATCATGCTGTCAATTTCATATAGCCCAAGACTTCATAAAATAGTCCAAGCTGGAACTTTGAGGCCGAGTACTAGGATATACAGGCTATGAGGAATAAAGACTGCCTCTGAGAACCTCAACCAGGCCATCCTAAGGTATATGAAAAGCAGAGAAGACCCTTAAAGTCTTCTTCTCCTGTGTATGTATTCATGTGGAGGCATTTGAATTCTTTTCAGAATCACTTGCTTAATTGTGCAGAGGCTCCCTGTGTGGGCAGGAATAGGTCTGCCTTCCAGACCACTGTGGTCCCCACCCCCAGTACCAAGTGTCTAAAAAAACCCAGACCTGTGGCTGTTGTCTGCAGATGTCACATGGAGTTGAGGACATGTGGATGATTCTGTGGGAAGATGTGTGGGGCACACAGCCTGGAGTGGGGGATAGCGCCCGGATACAGTCTGGGATTAGTCCAGAGAATGGTTCTGTGGTTGCCATGGCTTTACGAAGAGGTACAACTTTTTCAAAGGCCAGAGTATGGTGGGAAGGAAGGATTTAGGATCCAGTCTGCCTCAGTTCCAATCTCACCTTTGACCCAGGTTCGGAAAGGTCACTTAATCTTCCGATCACTCAGCTTCCTCCCTGCACAGTGGAGATAAGAACCGTACTTACCACCTAGAGTTATTGAGAAAATCAACTGAGTTCATGTAGAAAGTGTTTGGAACAATTCCTGAATTCTCCAGGCAGGCTGAAGGAGTGCATGTAACAAGATTCAGTGCCAAAGGAGAGTGCAGAAGTGAGTGACAGTGTAGCAACAGGACTTTACCCATGGGCTCTTCAGCATCCAGTCTCACTACTCGGCTAACAGTTCTAATTTTAGTTTAGAGACTTGCATCCTCACCATCCTCAGCCTTCAAAATTTGGGACGGCTGTGGGTGGAGCACATGACCCATAGCCTTTTCCTTCCAGACTAGAGTTAAGATGGGCATATGTCCTGACTCAGTCTGATCAGGAAAATTCTCCAGACTCTGGCTATGACCACCTAGGACTCCTTTCCACTGCAGGTAAAGCTGGAAGGAACTGCCAGCAGCCACACTACAGGATGGAGAGAGTCAACCTGAGAACGGAAAGAAAGCAAAAAACATATTTATTTAACTTACCTAAAAAAAATCTCGATGACATCATTTGACCCCCTGTATCAAGCCACATCTGAAGGCTGTTACTCATGGAGTTTTTAGTTATATGAGCCAATAAATTCCCTTTTTGCTCAAGCCAGGTTGGAATGGGCTTTTGGTGACTTAACAACTGAAAAAGTCTTCAATTACAAATATTTAAGAGCTTAAGAGAAATGTCTGAGAGTTTGGCTTCGGATAAACTTTTAAGAGCTACTGCCAAACCTATCACCGTGGGGTGACCAACAGCTCATCAGGGTTTTGGGTACTTTATTCAACCTACGAAACATGCTATTTCTTGTTATGGGAAAAATGGGAGTGATAAAACTAACCTGAGGGGTTGCTTTAAGAATTTAATAGTATATTAGAAAATGATTAACACAGTGACCTCCACACTGTGGGGGTCTCAGTCAATGTCAAGCAGAATGCCCCAGAAATGTGGGAGCTCGTATGAAAATATATTTGCAATTCAGATCATAATTATTGCTAGAAGAGTTTTAAGTGGCAAGATAACAAAAGAGTGTGCTGAAAGCAGGGTGGGTACTTGATAAGGAGTGGAAGTTTTACGAAAAAGAAAAGGAGGCAGAATGTAAATTGTTTTCCTTCTAAGAGTGTAGCGAAATAAGAAAGCATTCTGGATTTATCAAGAAGTTTTATATTCCAAAGCAGTTTTTCTCAAATTTTCCTAGAAATAAAAAATAGATGGTATACTGGTTCATAATCCAGGTGCCTGAGCCTCACCCCAGACGTGGTCAGTTGGAATATGTAGGAAATAAACCTGAGAATCGAAAATTTGTAACCACTATTCTATGCAAATTTGGGAAAAACTGTTGTAATATTCAAAATGCCTCATGCATATGATGCAACTCTTCTTCCCACTGCTTTTCTGAGGAGCTAAAGTTGGTATCACCATTTTAGAAATTAAGCATAAGAGCTGAGAAACTTGGTTAGTGCCAGGAAATGTTTTAGAGGCAAAATTCCCTATAACTCCAGGGTTAGAAACTCATAAGCTCCATCTTTTGACTGTGCCCCAGATTCTGCAGAAAGGAGAGTGGAAAACATACTTTGTCCAAAGCTTATTGCTGTGCTGTCTACATTAGGAAACCCGGAAAACACCTTTAACTAAACACTGTAATGCCTTACCCGGGTGGTTCTGCAGGGACCTGTAAGACCACCCTCAATTTCTGCCCTCTTTGGGAATTTCCTTGCCTGAAGAAAGCTGCCTTGCCTGAGGTGATAGCCCACATTGAATGACTGATCGATGTGATGATATAAAGGCCCTGTCTTCGTGCCACCACTTGAGACAATTCAGCAAAACTACCCCAGCCTCAGAGCTCTTTCTGGGGTCGGCTGAGCCCTTCATTGCAAAGGCAGGACCGCTCACCTTCTCCCTCTCCCAACCCTGCTTTCCATGCCTGCCTTCCTCGGGGGTTGACCCCACTCCGGCATCAGCCTTCGGCCTGCTCGCCCCCTCTTCGAGCACGCTTCCCAAGGAAACCAACCTGGGACAAGCCTCCGTGCGTGGGAGTGGGAAACTAGTTAGATCTATTGTTGTCCGGCCATTGGATGGAATACTTTGTTACTATTAAAAATGTTGCTTGTGATAACCATGAAGAAAATGAAAATGAAATATAAGTGATAAACTATAATTGATGAAAGCACAATACAGAATTCTATGAAGGCCATAATTACTATTACGTAACATGTCTCCACAGGGACGGGACTGGGAGGAATGCACAAACTGAATTGTTGTTTGGGATGAAGAGAGATGGGTCATCTGATTTATTTTGAGATGTTTAAAATTATTATTATGACATCACTTCCATAGCAGAAGGAACAGTATACAGAATAATGAGTCAGAAATTAATCTGATAAAGAGAAGACTAAAAAATGTCAATAGTATGTATCCTATTTTGTAGAAAACACTTCTTCTTGGGGAGAAGAGTTGGATTAAATTCTTAATATGTTCCTCTGTCCTGTTGCTGTAATTCTCACCCCTGGTTGGATGACTGGAGGCAGGAGCTGTGAAAATATAAAAAAGTATCCCCGCCCATCCAGCCCACATGCCCAGGAAACCTAAGTGAAATAAACATTCCCCTTTCGCCAAATCACCATCCTGGAGTTTCCTAAAAGTAAGAGCAAAAAGAAACCCCTAAATTGAATGTCATCACTTTTGTCTTATGCAGAGTTTTTTCTACCTGTTTAACATCTTTGGCATTGGAAGCACTTCTCAGGCTTCCAGGAATTTCCCCCTTCCTGTGAATTCAGTTGCCTTTCCATCTCTGATCCCATAGAACAGCCATGTTCTTTCCTTGGAGGCATCTTCTCCACAAGGTGGATAATGGCAGACGCTCCCTGAGCTCGTCCCCCTGCAAGACCGCTCAGAGTGGCACTCCCTGGGAACGCCCTCCCAGGCATGTCCCCACCACTCTATTTCCATAGAGATCTGAGCTCATCAGAGGAGAAGCTCAAGAAAGGTTAAGATAAGTACATTCTGGTGTGGCAGTTTCTCAAAAAATTAAACATTGAATTACCATGTGATCCAGCAATTCCACTTCTGGATGTATATACAGAAGAACTGAAAATAGGGACTTGAATGGATATTGCACACCCATGCTCCTAGCAGCATTATTTATGAAAGCCAAAAGGTGGAAACAACCCAAGTTCCATTGGAAGATGAGTGAATAAACAAAATGTGGTATATGCATGCAATGGAGTACTATGTAGCCATACAAAGGAAGGAAATTCTGACACATGCTACAACGTGAACCTTGAAGATATTATGCCAAGTGAAATAAATAGATCACAAAAGAACAAATATCATATATTCTAGTTGCAGGAAATACCTACAGTTGTCTAACTCATAGACACAGAATGGGGGTCTCAGGGGGTTGCAGAGAGGGAGGTATGGGGGTGTTAATGGCGATGGGGGTTCAGTTGAAGATGATGAAAAAGTTCTGAAGATGGATGGTGGTAATGGTTACACAACAGTATGAGTGTCCTTAATGATGTCTCTGGACTTTCCACTTAGAAAATGGTTAAAATGGTAAATTTATATATATATATAAAACCACCACTTTAAAAAATATAAATAAATGAAAAAAATAAAAACGAGAGAAAGGCACACTCCTTCCCTGCTTCTGTGCTTCAGTTAGCTGGTGACCAAAAATAGACCCACAGCATTAGCATCGCGCCTGTCTTCTTGTTAATTGTCTTGTTTTAGATGCAGATGTTTTTCACTTACAGACAGTGTTTTGGGGGAAATGGGAATACAAAATGTGCTGGTTTTGCATTTCTGAACCCTGTAAAACTTTGATTAGCTGGAATGGTATTGCTCTGCTGGAGATAGACATCACATCCAGGGAAGATGCGGCCCTTTTGTCTTAACTTAGCAGCGAGGCCTCTTTTAAGCAGGAATGCCTGTGGAATCAGGCATTTTCTTTGTTCCTTGAGATTCTGTCTTTTAATGTTATGAGAGATGTGCATGCATGTGTTTTCTCTTTCATTCTTTTTCATTTTCCTGTTTTAAAATATCTTTTTGCCTACATAAGGTGAAAAAGCAGAAATGATCAGTGAGCTAGTTACTGCTGGAGTCTCAGATGGGATGAGGAGTGAGCCAGCCTCGCAGAGTCTCTTACCTAAAACACCAGAGAAGAAACACGTCCCAGGGCTGGGCTTCTTCCTGCTCATCCACTCTCTCACCTCTTGCTCACACTCTCCATCACTCATTGGCTGCACTTCAAAGACTCTGTCCACCAGTCAGGGCCCCAAGAAAAAATAAATTAGGAGAGAGCTGGCCCTCTAAGGAGAAAGCCCTAGTTTTGACTCTGAGCTCTGTCATTTACAAGCTATATGACTTTATTAATCTGCTAAACTCCTATTTCATCATCTGTAGATTGGGGGTAATCATAGTATCTACTATGAAGATCAATTTAGATAATAATTAGACACATCTCGCACACACCATGGCATAAAATAACAGCTCAATAAAGCTCAGTTTTTGTGAAATAAAGCCCATTTTATATTTGCAACTACTGATTCTGAAAAGGAAGAGAACTGCATAAGGTTTATCTCCAAAGAAAAGTTCTGTGCTCCTTATAATTTGAAATACCCAACCATGCCTTTTGATAACACAATTCACACTGAAGGCTACTAAAGAGATGTACAGTGGCATACAACGAAGTATATCTTATTTTCAAAAGGATTACCTCATCCCTGATGTTTGCCAATGGTGATTTTCCACACACAGGCAAGAATTTTATAGACTCCCCTTAATAGCGATGTGCCAGGATCAGTAACTGTGACAATATATCGTTTCATGACTCCAAATTCAACTCTTCTTCAAAGTACTGGAGCAAAATGCCAGCTAAGTGTGGAATTTACTGATTTAGTGGTGGAGGAAAGAAATTCTGCAGATCAGATCAATACAGCCACTAAAAACAAACTGCAGAATCCCCATTTTCTGCCGGAGGTCTGTAAGTGAGGGCATTAGATGAGGCACCTGAATTATTTCTGAGCACTTCATCTTGAGTGGTTGGAAATGGTACTTTAAAACCATTACAGGGAAAGACTATGATTTTAGGTCACCATGATTAAATTAAACGTCCTGTTCAAAAAGTTATAGTTAACAGTTTTTTAGGTCCGAAAATTAGAATCCATAAAAGAATAGTTCTAATCAGTCAAAATACCAAGACAAGCATGAACCCCCAACTAATTCTTTCATGACTTTTAGGAGCCACATCTCTTGCAATAAGAAGAGGTACACTTAGAATACCATTTTTTTAGACAACAGGCAGCCATATATGGAAGGATTATTATCCATGACTACTTTTAAAACTCTTTGACCATTACCATCACTGTCATCATATTATATTTTTACTATTAATAATGCTTCAGCACTATAGTAGTTTTTCTTTGATCTGCCTAGGGAAGTTAGTTGCAGTTCAAAGATCAGCCATGTACGATTTTCAAAAAAGACTGATAGTGTCACAAAGGTATCAACAATGGTACTGATAAGAGTATAAATTAGTGGTTATTTTGAAGGGAAAATCAGCCTTGTCCATTGTACTGTAAACCTCATATTTGCTTCAACCCAAAAGTACTTCTGCTAAGTAATTCTCCAAGAAAAATATTCACAGATAGGTCCGCACAGGATAATAGCCCAGGGAAGTGCTGTGTGTATAAGTGAAAACATGTATATAATGTGAACACCTTCCTTCAGGGAATGGCTAAATGAGCTTTACTCATCCATGATGTTAAAAGTTTTGCAACAATTAAGACAAAATAACTGTGTACAAATAGACATGAAAAGATGTCTATAATCAGAAGTATATGTTTAGTAACAGGCTCTCCAGGAAAAGAAGCTGATTTGCAACATTTGCTCTTTCCTGTGGTGTAAATACTCCCATAATGGCCAGTTTCAAGCTTCCAGTATGATGCTACTGAATGTGAAGTTACAAAGAGATGCTAGTCAGCTCCAGCGTACCACTCTCAATATATTGTTCAGTGAATAAGGAAAGAAGCAGAGCAATAGGTACAGTATACTATACATACACATCTGCATGCATAAAAATTGACAAGTAGGTCACCTCTGGGAAGGGAAGTAAACTTGCTAGTGGAAAGGATGTTAAGTAGTAACTTCTGCTGTGTATCATTTGAATACTTTTCAGCTGAAAAAGTACTGCCTGTGTTATTAAACTGAATGTAAATGAATAATGACAATCATATATACCACACCCTAGAAAAGATCGGTGAGCATTTGATAAATTATCCTGAGACTGGCTTGAACTCAGATGGATGGATAGATAGATAGATAGATATAGATAGATAGATAGATAGATAGATAGATAGATAGATAGATAGATAGATAGATGATAGATAGATGATAGATTGATGATAGATAGATAGATAGATAGATAGATAGATAGATAGATAGATAGATGATAGATAGATGATAGATTGATGATAGATAGATAGATAGATAGATAGATAGATAGATAGATAGACAGATAGATGATAGATAGATAGATAGATAGATAGATAGATAGATAGATAGATAGATAGATATAGATAGATGATAGATAGTTAGATAGATAGATGATAGATAATTTTGAGGAGTGAGGAGAGGAGCAAGAGAGACAGAGAAGTATGGAAGCCCACAGAGGGTGTGCAGGCTTGTCCAGGTGAGGCTGGGTTGGTTAAGGTGTAAGATAAGAGAATGAAGGTGAAGGGAAGGCTGGAGGTGGGAAAGGGAAGCAACTTAGGCAGGAACAAAGGCCAAAGCAAGATCAGGAGCCCTTCATGGATCAGCCTGGTAAGGGAAGAGAAGGGAAGAGAGGCTGGGGAACGGCAGCAGACTGTGACCCACCTGGGTAGGTGAGCCTGGCGGGCCCTGCGCTGCTCCGCTGTGGGAAGCAGGAAGGCGGGGAGAGGGAGCATCAGGGGCCTGTTTGGTGTGTCCTTTTATTGGATGGTGAGGAGAGCTTATCAAATGCTGCCCATACCACTTGCATATCAGGAGCTGAGAAGCAGGATACAAGGTTCAGAGAAGCGGGAAAGGTTTGAAATAGTCCTTGGGAAGAATGGAAATATGGGCTGAGCCATTGCATGGTTGCAGGGGAATGTTAAGGGCCAGTCTGAGTTAGGGGATATGAGCTTATATTGAAACTAATTTTCCCTGTATGTAACCTTCTCTAACTTTAAGGCTCTGGAGCAGACCTGAAGAGATGAAATAGGTGGGTTAGTTAGGCAGAGGAATCCAGCTTAACAACTCTAATTCCCACTCACAATGAGACTGGGGGCATCATTCATTTCATCTCGGCCTCGGTTTCAACATCTGCTAAAGGGGGTAATAGCACATATCCTGTGACATTCTTGGGCTGTGAAAGAAAGAGGCAGCAGTGGGGAGAGAATGGGTTGTGGATAAATGTGCTGGGTGTGTCTGAAAATATCAGAGCCCAGGCCACGGCTCGTGTCTCTGCAGTCCTAATGGATCTCAGTGGAAGACAAAGGGTCAGTTGATAATGGAAGGCAGCTAAGTGAACGTGACCCAGTCTGTGCTCAGGGCAGGAGAAATTCCCAATAATTGGTGTTAAAGAAGTGTTTGATCTCCCTCAAAGGCACCAGAGGAGGTAACTCCCCAGAAGTATAGGGAAAGAGGCCTGGTCCCAGGCTCCCAGACTGGCCAGAAGAAGTCAATAGCTTCTCCTCCAAGTCCTACAGCAGGTGTGAGAAACAAGTCTGAGCATCTACACCGGGAGGAAAGTGACTCTTAGAATTTTTGCTTCCATTCCCGGTGAACTGAGGTGGCTTCCTAGCTTCTGTTCAAGTTCCCTCTATTTTGGGTGAACAGAGTTGTGCTATAAAAAGTCTCTGATCCTAGAGTGTCATATGCACCACGATTATTATGCTGATTAATACACCTCACAAAATGCCTAGAATCTTCCTTCCTAATATATCCTGGGTGCATGTTCATGTCAGACCCAAATAGGAAAAGGTAACTGGTTGATCCTTACCAACCCCACCACACACCTTGGCTTTCTTTCTGTTCTTTGAACACATCATAATCTTTTACACCTCAGGGCCTTTAAATCTGCTATAATGCCTTCCTAGAATGTTCTTCCTCCAGGTTTTCTCAGGACAAGCCCATTCTCATCTTTCAGGCCCTAGCTGAAATGTGTGACATTTGTAGGAATACAGACTGGGGCTAAGCCATGACATGCCTTAAATATTGTGCTAAGGAGTTAAGACATCGTCCTGGAGGCAGTGGGGAAGATCAAACAGATTCTTGAGCTGAAGAGAGACTCACTTCAATCAGAGCTTTAGGTAAATCATTCCTGTGGTGTTGGTAGGATGGACTGAAAAAGGACAAGGCTGGGAGCGAGGAGACCAATTACGAGGCCATGGCAAAGGCTGAAGTGAGACCGGAAGAAGATCAAGGGCAGTAATGGGAAGACATTGGAACAAGACTCATGAGTCACAAATGAATAAGCCCACATAAACACACCCGCACACACATGTACGTTTGCATACACGGCTCAAACACTACAGAACATGCTCAGATTAAAGCGCAGGGAGAAAAGGTGTCCAACAAACTTGCATGGGAAAGTGTGTGATGAGACCGGCACCTTGCAGTTTGCATTTGGATTTTGGATTTTTAGGTCCATTCAGCACTGGGTGGGAGCAGTGCAGGAAGAAATACCGTCATTCTCTTCCTTTAATCTACACGTGAAGAAGTCAGGTTTGCCTCTGAAAATCAGCTCGTTATTGATCTTCATCTTGTTAATATTCATGAGGCTCCATCAAGAGGTAGGAGATTTTAACACAGTGGCCCCCACACTCTAAATCAATTCTCATTGATTTCAATAGGCTTCCTCCATCCAAGCATTGACATTGCCCCTCCCATGGAAACCTGTTCCCAAGGTCATTTGGAACCTTGAGTGGTGTAAGCTGGTTGGCCCTGCTGGCCATTGTCTGCACTTTGGGAGCACTTAGGGAGAGAGAGATGGTGTTTAAGCAGCATCTGCTCCTTTTAGGGGCTCCATGGTGGGCCTGGCTGCCCCCTAAATCCGTTCATCCACAAAGCCAAGCTCCCCTCAAGTCTCAGCCACCAGGATGGAATCTAGGGCCTTTGCCACCATCAGGCACATGTCAGTCTCAGGACAAGGCAGATTTTTCCAAACACTTAGATGCTACCTGTCCTTAAAGGCCTCTAACAAATTCAGGTGACAACCTACTCTGTCCTTAAATACACTTACAAGTCAAGTTCGGAGCAGGATCTCACTAACTCGGAGCTCTATCCTCTCCCTGACCTGCCCAAGGACCAGCCCTGGGGGCTGAACCTTTCCTCGCAGCAAAGTTTTCCTTTGAGGGTCTGGAAAGCCAATTCAAGCGACTGTCTTTTATTTTTATTGTATTTTTTCCACTTTTTTTCTTTTTACTTATTTTATTTTTGTTATTGTATTTTTATTTTATCTTATTAATGAAAGTGTTTGCCTTGTGTATCAAGAAAATGTCCAAACAATGAGTTGTAGGACAGCATTAGCTCCTGATTCTACCCCAAGGAAGGAGAATTGTAACAGAACTTGGGAAAGCTTCTGAACCACGTGACAAGAAACTGGAGGCAGCCCCTGGCTAAAAGCCAGAAACTGAAGCTGCCAAACACCTAAGTAGATCCTTCCCCAGACAAGCCTTGTGTGAGACCCCAGCCCTGACTGACACCATGATTGTAGCCTCACTGGAGACCCAGCTAAGTCCTACCTAGACTCTGGACCCACAGAAACTGTAAGATAATAAATGCGTATTGCTCTAAGCCACTAAGGTGTATAATCTGATATCTCCTAATACATAACCAACACAAGGCTTACATGGTTTACACTGCTGTAGGACTTTGTAACTCAGTGTTGAGATGGCAAAATCAGGCCTTAGACTCAACTCTAACTTAAACTCCATGTATTAAGAGAGCTTGGAAGGTACCAGGCACTGACTTTACATTTCTAATCCTCCCCAATCCTATGAGGTAGATAAAATTGTTATCCCCATTTCGAAGATGGGGGACTGAACTACAAAGATGTTAGCTAGCTTTCCCAATGCTGCCTACCTTGACAGAGGTGGAGGCATTGCTTCAAACAGTGTCTAACTCCAAAAATACTCTTAAACACTAAGCTGCCTCAGAGTGCTAAAACCACCCTGCAGAGTATGTGGCCCTAAAAACAGATTAGGTAAACCGTTGTCTATATAATGGGCTGTGCTGACCTTGATGAGAGAGGTATTACAGACGGGGAACTGAGGCTCATGGATTTCAAGCATTTCCTCATAGGTCATCTACACTTGGTGGGCCCAGGATTTGAACCTGGGTCAGTTAACTTCAAAGCCTGCATTATTTTTATCTCTTTCACTGCTTCCTTGCTCTGCAAAAAGTATAGTCAGAGCTTCGCCTTTACTTTTATCATCCCAATTAACAAACTCCTCTGAATTGTTCCTCCATTTGTTCATCCAACATTTACTAAGCATTTTGCTCTGTGCCAAGTACATTGTAGGTCTTGGAAATACAAAGACAGAGAAGACAGTATCTTTGTCTATGTCTCACTGCAGATTATTCTAGCAGCCAAGGGCATGTTTATGCCATCTGCTTTTGTATTTCTAGCACTAAACATGGTACCTGGGACTCAGATGCCCTTTAAAGTTCTTTTTGAGTTAGCAGCTTTGCATGCTGTTGGGGAACAGTCTACTTTACTCTGCTTTCATAGCTGCTGTTTTGACTCCATGAGATGGTCCCTAAGCATGCCACTCATTTGCACACCTCCATACCTCTCCCTGGAATCCCTTCTGGTCTTTCCACTTGGAATGCTCTCCTACCTCTCCTGTCCACAGGACTCGCATTAATCCTTCAAAGCCCTGAAATGTCACCACCTTTCTATAACTGCTCTTTCCTCTACCAGCACAATGATGCCCTGGTCACTTTTCTGTCAGCAATTTTATGCATTTCGATTATAGCACTTAATATATTCCACTATGGCTGTTTTTGAATTTATTTCCTCCACCAGACTAAGTAACTTTGTAAATCCAGCTCCCAACCCAGCACAGAGTAGCAGTTCAGCAGTTACTAGATGAACTGAATTCAGTTCATTTATTCCACAAATACTTACTTATCACACCCTACAGGCCAAGAATTAGGTTTGGGGATTCAGCAGTGAACTAAACAGGCAAAAAATCCCTACACTGGTGGAGCTTATATTGTGTGGATTCCAGTAGAAATGCCTGGTTCTGTCAGATCCCATTGGCAAGGTTTTAATTAGCTTCCTTAAGACTGTCTTTCAGTTTGATGCCAGCTCTGGCTCTGTGACTTGGGATTCATCTTGGGAAGCCAGTCTGTGCAAACACCTCTCCAGGCCTTGGGAAAACCTCAAGAAGTCTGTAAATCAAGGAGACCGTGTTGTTAACAAGCATACCCGCGCAAATCTGTCCAAATGAAGCTGTCTTCTCAGAAGCAGCCCCTGTGGGAAGCCATGCTCCTCAGTGAGACTGCCAACATTTTGACTATTTTGGACTCCTGTTTTGGAGCTCTCTGTGGAATGTAAGGCCCATTTGTGAACAGACACCCTGGGAGAACACGTCCCTTTCCAAAGCTTCATTTGCCACTAAATAATGCCCAGCAGTGTCTCATAGACAAGGCAGGTGAATGAGCTCGCTGATATGGCTGTATGCAAGCAAGAAGAAAAGACCCACAAATACATACAAGTGCCTCATCAGACAGTGGCCCTGTCTCTCAGCAGATGTTGTCTACCCAGTGACCTATGTCTGGATTGGAGAATTCTCTTCCCTGACTACAATTTACTTTTCCCTCCCCAACTGGTCATCAACAATGTATGGATATGTATTTGATGTATGGACATGATCCCGCTGTTACAGGGGTGTACACAATGTCCCTTATTCACAGGGAGCACGTCCATGAGCATTGGTGCACACGTGTGGAAGATCAGTGAGGGGAAATACCTAGCAACTGAAGTGCTAGGTCGTAAAGTGTGCATATTTTCAGTTTTATTTATTATTGCTAAATTGATCTCCAAACGAGCTGTGCTCATTTGCATCCCCTCTGGTAGTGTGTGAGAAGATCTCTTTCTCCACGTACTCAGCAAAAACCGGCATCATATATTATAGGTGGGAAATGGCGTCTCGTTTTTAACTTGCCTATCTATGACTTATTAATGTGGCTGAGCATTTTTTCCTATATAAGTATTGACTATTCGATTTGCATATTCTGTGCTTCCCGGTTTTATCCTTTGTCCATTTTTTCTACTATTTGTCTTTATAGCATTGATTTACGGGAGTGCTTCATATATTCTAGATAAGAACCCTTTGTCAGTTATTTATACACATATCTGTTGTCATATGAAAGACTTTATTTCATTTAGCTAAATTTATCAATCTTATCCTTTACATTTTGTATTTTTTGTTTACTGTTTTAAAAAACCACAACCTCTCTACCCCAAGATCACAAAGATATTCTCATAAATTTTCTTCTAAAAGTTCTATTATTTTGATATTTATTCCTTTGAGATTCGATGCTTGTATGTGATCTAAACTAGAGATGAAAGGTTCTATTTTTTTCTGTGAAGACTGCCATTTCCCCCACAACATTTATTGAATGAAACATCACCCCTCACTTCCACTCATTTACAATCCCACCTCTATTTTTCACTAAGTCTCTATATGCATTTAAGGACTTTTTCTGCACACTGTCTATTCTGTTCCTCTGATTTTCTTGTCTACCTCTGTATCAACTTTACATTGCTTTAATTACCTTATCTTTAAGATAAACCTTATTGTATGGAAAGCCAAGACTCCCCCTCTCCTTCGTTGTAAGTATCTTAGCTATTTCAGGCCCTTTATTTTACCATGAGTATTTTTGGATTAAATTTGCTTTGCTTTAAATTGAGTCCGTTTTTCACCAAAGGATAAAATGTGCCATTAAGAAAAGGAGGCAGGAGCGGCCCTACAGCACCTTTGGGATTTAGGACATTTGAACCAGGGGTTTCTTTTAACTTCTGGTCCTTCTGTGGCAGATGATACGCTCTTGGAGACCTGAAGGGAAGGGGTGGCTTGTCCAAGAAAGGATTCAGATATTCCCAGACTCACAGCCAAATCACCATCAAGGACCTTCTCAGGGTCACTGTCACATCTCCCGCCTGGATCCCAGCTTGATGTGCTCCCCCTTGGCCTATGGACACGGTTCCAGCTTGTCCCTGGACTCCAGCCGCAGTGGGCCAGCACCTGCTGGGGCCTCAGACTTAACTCTCAGTGTGGCATCCCCCGGCAAGGTGCTGAATCTCACTGGGTATCCCAGGTCCTTGTCCTGGCTCACGTCCCCTCCTCCTCTCTCTCACACTATGGCATCAATGCCGCCATTGTTCTCCCTAATCAGACTCCCCCCCTTTTGTCACACTGGTGCCAGACTGGGCTTCCAAAAACACGGTCATGGCATCTCTCCAGAAGTTAGCTGTGACTTCTCAGAGCTGTGCTGACACAGAGCCACTAGGTGTAAGGACCATTTACATTTATATTTTAGTTAATTAAAAAAAAAATCCAGTTCCTCAGTCACATTAGCACCATGTCAGGAACTCAGTTGTTCAATAGCCACCCATCTCAGATATGTTTCTGCCATTACAGAAGGTTCTATCAGACAGTGTGCCCAGAAAGATGCACAGAATATTCTGGTTTCCCACAGGGTAAGGGCCAGACACCTTATGTGACTTCAGGGCTCTGACACCACAGCCCCCACCTAGCAGTCTCTCTTCCTACCCATCCACCCCGATATAAAATCAGGACACTCCCTCAGCCCACTTGGAGCCCCTCTGACTCTCCTGACTCTGAGCTCTGGCTCAGTCCGTTCCCATAGCCTAGAACACCTTTCCTTCTCTAGCTTTTCTCTCTCCCAAAGTGCTTTCTTCCTTCAAAGCTCTGCACAAGCATCATCATATCTCTGACATCTCCTTCTTCCCAGTCTCCTCGAAGCTTCCACAGCCCACTGTCTGCACCTCTATGCCATGCGGGCACTGCGTTATATGTTATTAAGCTAAATTCTCACAGAGCAGCAGCTACAGCATGAACAGTTCTCTGTCTCCAGGGCCTCGCTCAGTACCTGGCACCTGGCAGCCATCCAGGCATCATTACGCAGCCCAGTTAATACAAACCTGCACCCTGCGCTAATCTGGTGCCTTCCAGCACCACACTGCCCTATCGCTTAGCCCCCGTACTCACTCCCCTACATTTAATTATATTCTCATCAGACGTGCAAAATGGTCTGCTTGGCTCCCTGTGTAGTTGAAAGTGTTTGAGTAAACAGCAGAGAGATCCTGTTCATTATAAAGACTTCCTCACATTCCTTGCAGCCAGTTCCGGTCTCCCCTGATTGTAAAGGAGATAGGACCAGCCACTTGGAGACAGGAAGGAGTTTATTGAAAGGGAAAACAGAGCCTGAGAAGACAGAGCAATACATCTGCACAGTTCCTAGGTACCTGGTTCTCTCCCATACAGAGACACGGAAAGACAAGGAGAGAGAAAGATAAAAGGCGGGAAGAAGAGCAGAGACATAGGGTGAAAAAAATGGAGAGAGGAAAAAGATAGCGCAGAGTCAGGATAGAGAGACGGGTTGTCAGAGAAAGAGACACACTCAGGGGTAGAAGTACGCAGACAAATGTAGACCAAGAAGCATAACATCAGAGACAGTGAATGGAGGGTGAAAGTGTCCAAGCTGCTATGTGCCTCAGCCCGCAAAGCACACTTGCTCTGATGTACTACAGAGTACAGTGGGCATTACAAATACAGAACCTTGGAAACACCACCAAAAGAACTGGAAAACAAACTCAACTTCAGCCACCAGAACCTTAAAAACCAGCATGCTTGACCCTGAATGTCATTCATGTTTACCTGGTCCTGCCTCTCTGATAAAACCCAGAAAGTTAGGAAATGCAGAAATGTTCTCTTCTCTCTCAGCCATGGTGCCGTTGAGGCCCCTAGCCAGGATTCTTAGCAACAACCTGTGTCTTTGCTGTGAATAGCACCAATCTGAGGCCCTTGTCGAACAGGCCAAGTATGACCAACACTCTCTTTCCCTAAACTTGTGACATCTGGGGATTTTAGAGCTTGGGATGTGCCAGATAAAAGGAACTGAAGATGGATAGCTTTTTAATGATAGTGAGAGGAATAGTTTTTTAATGACAGTGAGCTGCTTTTGAACCACATAAAAAAAATCTTGCCTTACCCCTTTCCAGAGACCTCAAAAGTCTGCTTTCAAGTCCACCACGTTGGTCATCAATCCAGGCAACTTGTTTTCTCACTCACTCATCCATTCGCACACATTTTTCAAGTACTTCGTGTGGTTCTGCATCATGCCAGGCACTCCAATCGTGAATGAAACAAATATTCCTTGCATCTAGGGAGTTCAGTGTATAGCATAGACAAGCAAAGACTAAACAAAGAATCCCACAAATATGTATGGAAGTGGAAATATGGATATGTGCAACAAATTAAAAGAGCATGGTGTCCCAAAATAATTGAAAGCAGAGAACCTGTCTTAGCTTGGACTACCATAACAAAATGCCATAGACTGGGTGACTTAAACAACAGAAATTTACTTCTCACAGTTCTGGAAGTTGGAATTCTGAGGTCAAGCAAAGCCTTTCCTTCTGGCTTGCAGATGAATGCCTTCTTACTCTGTCCACACATGGTGGAAAGAGGAACCTCTGGTGTCTCTTCCTTTCCTTAAAGGGACACGAATCTCATCATGGAAGCCCACCCTCATGACCTCTAAACCTAATTACCTCCCAAAGGCCCCATTTCTTAATATCTTCACATTGGGAATTAGAGCTTCAATATACGAATTTTGGGAGGGGCACAATATTCCATCCATAATAGACTCAAACAGATACTTCCTGTAAATAGTAACACTATTTACAAGAACCAAAAAGTGGAAACCACCTGAATAATAAACACATGATGGTATACACACACAATGGAATATTATTCAGCCCCAAAAAGGAATGGAGTCCTGATTCATGCTCCAATATGAATGAACTTCAAAATCATCAAGCTAAATGAAAGAAGACAGGCACAAAAGGTCATGCATTATATGATTCCACTTACATGAAATATCCAGAATAGGTAGATCCACACAGACAGAATACAGATTGGTGGTTGCCAGAGTCTGAGAGGAGGAAACAATGGGGAGTAACTGATTAATGGGATGGCGTTTCCTTTAAGGTGATGACAGTGTTTTAGAATTACATAGAGGTGGAAGCTGCATAAACACTCTGAAGGTACTAAATGCCACTGAACTGTTCACTTGAAAATGGCTATTTTATGTTATATGAATTACCTCAATAGAAAAAAAAAGAGCATGTTCCTAAAAAATGGAGTATTATGGGGTGACCGAATTTATACTGGGAGCCAAAGAACGGCAACTCTGAGGAATGGCACGTATATGAAACTTGCAGTATGAATAGAAATTAGTAGAGAGAATGGTGGGAGCAGCCAGTTCTGGTCAAAGCAAAAATACCCATGAAAACAGTAAGATGAGAAAGGGCTTGGCACATCTGAGAATGAGAAAGAAGTCAGGGTGGCCAGAGAGCAAAGGAAACTGTAGCTTGACGTGAAACCAGACAGGTAGTCAGTCACAGTCTTTATATGCCTTTTGATGCTTCTATTGTTTTCTTTTGTTTTTGTTTTTAGCGTTGATGGGCATGGAGAACAGACATGATCTGATATACATTTTAAGATCAATCTGGCCACTTTGAGAAGAATGGATTGGAGGTAAACAGAAATGGTATCAGGATATTAATTAGAATCAGTCTTTCTCTTTCTGCTTTTATTCTTCTCTTGTCCTTATATATGAACAGAATCTGGGCTGAGTTTAGAATTCTTACATCACAGCCTTTTTACTATCAAAGATCTGTAGATATTGCTCCTTTCTGAGCCCTAGCATTTCTGGTGGTGGAAGAGAGATCTGGAATTAGGTGAATTTCTCAAGCTTCTTATTGGGCATCCCTCTCCCCTTTTTATGTTCACCACATTCTTTCTTTTTCCTTAATATTTAAACAAAATTGCCAAGATACACCTAGGTATTCCACTAATGCTCCTTAACACACTGTGGCTTTTCCAAGGAATCAAGCCATTTGGCGGGGTGGGGGCAGGGGGGAGCTCAGGAAAGTTTCTTGTATTATATCTCTAATTTCAGCTTCCTCCTTTCTCTGCTGGGATCTTTTTCAGAAATGAGTAAGATCTGTTCCATCTCCATGCTCTCTCCCATTCCTAGCATCTTCTTTTCCATCACCATGATAGTTCCAACCCTTCCCTCTATGTCCCTACATCACACCACTTAACTGACTATGTTCCTGCTTTGTTTTAGGGTTTCTAGAAAGATACTGAATTCTGTCCTTACATCCCTCTCTCTTACATAATTTAATTTTCTTTTTTAAACTGCTTGCTTTTGCCCATCTCTCTTTTCACTGAAATCTTATTATTTTGTTTCTTATCTCTGGATTCATAGAGCCCCTAATTTCTTGAATCATATTGAAGACACAAGAAGACATCCTTGACCTTGTCTTTGTTTCATAGGTCCTTTGCCTACTGCATGAATTTTCTCGATATTTATAATGTGAAATTTTCATAGAGCTGATATTGTTGCTTTACTTATTCAGCTCTAAGCAATGTGATGTGTGAGTGGGGCATGTGTTTTTCCATAAACATTTTGAGTAAATTGTCTTTGCTTCCCCTTCTGGTTCCCTTTGGTTGTTCTTGGCTTCTCAGATCTCAAACTGGAGGGCTTCTTCAGTGTAAATTTATAACACTCTCATTGTTACTGAGCAGCCGGAGGGGAGCTGAGAGGAAGCCTGAACTATGAGTGGTGTTCACAGGAATATTTATCTCTGCAGCAATTTTTTCCATGCAGAGTGAAGCTGTTGTTCTTACCTCAGTGTTTTGTATTCACTTTGAATTTGGCACTGCCTCTACTCCAGTATAAACTTTGGCTGTGCCCAGGCTCCTTCCTGGTGCTGCTACTGGACACTTGGAGGAAATGCCTCTATAACCCTGAAAGGGTTTTCTTTGATGTGGCAACAACTTGGATCTTGGGTCTCAGTGTCCCTGCTTCCAGAAGCTTCTGATCTCTGTCATTGTGGGTCACAGAGTCCAGGCACCAACCAGGGAAGCTTCCTTCACCTTCAACACATCCTCCATCTAATTAGGAAAAATGTAATGATTTCCCCAAGAAATTCCTTCAAATTCTTTCCCTAACACACAAATCCTACCATTTTTATCCCTTTCTTCTTCATGTGGCCGCAGCACTGAAGATTATGAGGTCACCTTCTGCCACCAGGCCTATCTGTGCACCCAGGTCTTACTCCCAGATAAGTGCCTAAGAGCCCACCAGAAGCCCTGCGTTTTATTCCTGAGATAATGTCCTTTCTCTGGAAAGAGTTGTAAGCCAACTCCTTGGTTTCTTCCTCGGTCAGATGCCTTCTGCACTATGGTTACCGAAACTTCCTCAGTCTCTCATGGTCTTATTGGATTATTCCCTAGTTTTCAGTTCTTCCTGCTCATTCCTTCTCTTTGTTGTTTTCACAATGAGGATTTGGCTAAATGTGTAGTGGAGATTTTTTAAAGTTTAAGAGGAGGTAAATGTCTGTGACATCCAATCCAAACATCAGGGACTTGGATAATAACAAGGGCCTGACACCTCTTGTTGCACTTGCTCGCACCATGTTTGTCTTAAGGTGACGGTGTTTACAAGTAAGCACCTGGGCAAAGGGACGGCCTGCGTCAACAATATTCAGTGTGTTCAGATGAACATACATGGGACTGTTCCCCAATACACAGACTTACTGAAGAAATACAAAAGTTACCCAACTTGGAAAATGCCACCTGGACCCTACTTAGGTGATTAAATTTCCACCTTTTTCTTTTTTACTCCAAGTTGAGATAGTCTATGGATCAAGAATTTAAGGATTTTAAAGTAAACAGAGAAACCAATGATGCCTTTAAAAGGTTTAAAGACTATTAAGAGACTATAGAGACTATTAAAATGTATCCCAAAGAAAAATCTAGGGTAACACATCACTGAAGAGCTTTGTTCTCCTCCTGAGTTATTTCTGTGTTGGTAGGTGGAGAAGTCAGAAGCAGAGAGTTAAACTAATCTTTATTGTTTGGGATATTTGAGTTTTCTCTAAGCTTTTTCTAAAGTTATATAAGCAAGCATAGATAACTTTAATAAATATAAAACAAGAAGGAAAAATAAGAATAAGGGAACCTATTGCCCACCTAATAGGAGAACCCTGCTGCTGATCAAATAAAGAGGAGACACATTTTCACCTATTTCAAGATTAAACATTCAACCTGGTGTTACCCCACCTCTTTTTCTGTTGTGTTCTGGCAATACAGAATAAGGAAGTTGGGACCCACTGGAATAGTCTATTACGAATCTTCGGTCAGTGTACAAGAACCTGGGTAAATGGCCAATCTGACTTAATAACAGAGAAGTAATGAATTAATGCATTAAATTGTACAGAGAACCACAGTGATTTTCACAAGTGGCAGAACCCCACTGGACCCTCCCATGTGTCATTTGCCAAGAGATACAGCATTTGGTATCAAAACTGCTTTTTACCTTTCTTCTGGCTCTCACCTCCTGTAAGATAGCTGAAAACGGAGGAGTAGGCATATATTCTAGGAAAGAGAAACACACCACAGAATGAAGATATTGAGAAATATCCAGAGGAGGTACCTTTTCGCATGATTGATAAAATATGATTTTCATGCATATGCAAGGATTAGGGCTAGAGGTGACAGTCTTGCACTTTTATTCTCTCTGAAGTAAAGCTGTGAAAGGTTTCCCACTTGCCTCTCTGAGGGTATATCTAAGAAGCCCACATGTTATGACTCTATACTGATGTTCTGATTTTAAAAAACAAACAAACAAAACCAGTCCTGCCTTTCCCCAGACTAAAATGGGTGCTTGTCAGAAGGGTGGTTTAATTTCTGCTGAAACATTAGAGTTCCTCATTGCTGCTTTACTTAAAGCCCTCCTTCCTTTAGAAAGTGTCTGCCACTGTGCTATGTGGAAAATTGTGATCATCATTTTTCATCCTCTTGGGCTGGGCTGTAGGGAATCAGCTCTCGGAAGTGGGGTCCTACCCTGCAAACAGCTGAAACGACGATTATTTATTTACAACCGCTAATACAATTGGTAGTAACAACTTCATAGGAACCTCTAAGTGCAGGCAAGATGAAAAATTTACTAAATTGGAGAATAAAAATGCATAAGAAAATGTACAGAATCAATATTTCATGGCCTTCGCTTTACCTGGCTGTTTGCAAATCTATTCCTGAGTTCACATTAAAATTTAAAGCAACGTCATGCGACAAGTTCAAACCCTGGGTTATTTCCCGTTAGTTCAGCTTTAGAGGAGTTTTGCTGTTGCTTGTTTCCTAACTGTTTCATTGCTGTTGCTCTGAGGAGGGGAGACACTTAGGGAACCATTTAGCCAGGTGCCTCTGGTTTTACTTTTTTTTTTTTTCAGACAAGAAGACAAAATTGTGTCTGACATACCTACAGAGGTTGTTTTAGCTACTCTATTTCTGAACTAGCTAAGCCTGAGCAATTCAACCTTGTACCAGATTTAAAAGATTTTTTTTAAACCCCTCCAAAGGCAAACTATTATTGTGTTAGTAATCTAACATTTATTGAGCAGTTACTATGGGCTAAGCATTAAATAGTATGTATAAAACTTGAGTCTACAGAAGGACCAGAATTCCTAAGTCCTCCACACTTCCATGAGTTTATGACATGACACCATAGGAGCATAAACAGCTAGAAAAAGAGACACACCACTGATGCCATCTACATACTTAAGGCAGAGCGTTTGTTGTGGTACAAATTTTGAGCAAATGCAGACAGAAAGACAGCAGTTGATAGCTCCTTTCTCAGTGCCTTACCAATATCATAAAGAGACATTGGTATAAAGAGATAAAGTTCATAAAATCTACAAAATATTGGAGCTATACCAAATTCTTTCTTTAGTCTCTGTTTGTTTTGTTTGAGCCAGCACACAATAAATTTGGAAGCTATTAATATAACACCCCTAACTTCAACTACTTGCCATTATTCTTAGGTCCCTAAACTATTTTAATGTAGCACTTCATCAAGATAAGGGTTTGATGTACAAATGGGTATGACTAGAATAAGGGAAGTTCTGTCAGTAGAAAGATAGTCTTGATGACTAACCCAGAAACTGCTTGTTGATGAAGCTTTATTCTTTGGAGTTTTAAGTATGTGAAGATACGGGAAGGTTTTGTGTCAGTGTCAAAGGGATTATTTTACATACAGGTATCTTGCACCCTATAGAGAAACCCAACACTGGCCAGTGCACAGATGAGTTTCACTAAGCGAGAGCTGAAGATAGTCAACAGCCTTTCTGTTTTGTCTTGAATGATTTCTAACCCCTCATGGGTCAAAAAACAAGGATATTATTTCAAAAACGCCCTCTACCTTGCGTTTTTATTGTCTTCTAATCACCCCTGAAAACGGATGTTTTAAGTGAAGGTTAGAAATTTGTTCAGAGATTGAGTGACAATTTAATTATCCCAATGCAAGTTCTGTTGCTACTCATGGGTGCTTCTATTTAAAGCTCAAGCCAGGGTCATAATGCAGAGGCGAGTGGGTGGGACTGCTAAGCCCACGGCAAACAGCAGCAGAAAAGCCTTTTGAAGTATGCCCCGGCTACACGTATTCAAGTCGTTGACCTAGCCAAGTAGTTTAAAGTTTATGGGTGATAGGAAATAGGTAATTAAAGGAGTTGCCTGCTAAAGATCTTAACTCTCTTAGCAAAAAAGAAAACAAACTTCTTTGCTGTAGGTGGAGGTATGGATTGAGTATTTTGAACTTTTCTCCTTAAAGCATAATCGTGGGACCAGCAGCTGTGCAGCAACCGGGAGCTTGTAAGCCAACCCAGGCCTCTGAATCAGACTCAGCTTTTTATTTCCTTATCAACTAATTGAGGAATTACTTTTATATAATAAGCCCTATCCCATGTAAAGGGTACAATATGATGAATTTGGGTGGTCATCTACATGCATGAAACCACTGTGGCAATCAAAACACAGAAAAGTTCCATCGCCCCAAAAGATTGCGCCTCTTTACATCCTTCCTTCCCTCTGCCCTGGCCCCACGTAACCTGTGGTCTGCCTCTGTCACTATAGATTGGTTTACGTGTCATATAAATGGAACAGTTTATATTTATATAGATTTATACACATCTATTATATGTGTAATTATATATGTATGTTCTTTATATATTTACTATTTCATTTAATAAATATAGCATGCCCTCCTTTGCATCTGGCTTCTTCCACTCTAGTACTGCTCCAGAGGTTCACCGTGTGGTTGTGGGTATCAGCAGTTCATGCCCTTTTTGTTTCTTGAGCTCCCTTCCATCGTGTGTCTGCACTCTTTTGTTCCTCCATTCACCAGTTATTGACTATTCAGGTTGTTTCCAGAGTTTATCTACCATAAACCAAGCTGCCATGAACAATCACATTAAGTCTTTGTGAGGTTATTTCTTTGGGATAAATACCTGGGAGTGAAATGGTTGGATCATGGGCTATGTGTACTTTTAATGTCTTAAGGAAATACCCATTTTCCAAAGCGTGTTTGGCCTTCCACATTCCCCCTAACAGCCTGAGTTCAGGTTGAGCCACATGCTCAAGTGATCAAGGTTTTCTTGATCACTAATGGTGCTGAGACAATCTGCATGTTGCCAAGGTCCCCCTGTGCTTTATATACACAGTGAAGTTTGAGTAGCTGGGCGCAGAGCACTTGAGCGGTTGGAGGAGCTTCAGCATAAGGGTTGTTGGAGGCTGTGAGAAGAGCCAGGAGCCAGGGTCAGCTCTGGGATGGGTACTGACCACACATTCATGGTGACTCAGTCCACATGGCTGGGTGCTTTCCACAGCAGCGTAAGAACAGAGCTGGCATATGGTAGGCATCTGTAATTGATCGTTTCTTTCTTAAATTTGCATTTTTCTTCTTATTTTGGAAAACAGACAGCTTAAAGAAGAAAACTAAAAGTTTCCATAAATCCAGCATGTAGACATCATCTTTTTGAGCTATAGCTTTGATGTTGTATTAATTTCCTATTGCTGCTGTAACAAATTGCCCGACACTCATTTATCCTGTGATGGGGCTGAAGGACAGAAGTCTGAAAATGGGCTGTAAGGACCTCAAATCAAAATGTTGGCAGGGCCGTGCTCTTTCTGGGGGCTCCAAGAGAGAATCTGTGCCTTTCTAGCTTCTAGAGGCCAGCGCATTCCTAGGCTCATGGCCCTTCTGGCAATGCCACCACGCCAGCTTCCGCTCCCTTCTCTGTCACACCTCCTCTGATTTGGACGGTTCCACTTTTTCCTTTTACTTGTATGGACCCCTGTAATTACTCTGGGCTCACCCAGATAGTCCAGGATAATCAACCTATCTCAGTATCCTTAATTTAATTGCATCTGCCAACTCTCTTTTGCCATGTAAGCTAGTATATCCACAGGTCCAGGGAGTAGGATTTGGAGATCTTTGGGGCCATTTTTCTGCCTACCACACATGCATTTTCTTGCAGGCATTTGTTTCTACCTGATATGACAGTATTGAAAATGGATATTAAATCAGAATGATTTGCAAATTCTCCCTCTCCTTCCTTGTAAGGAGAAAAGCCATTTTTATGGGTACAGAGGAAGGTTGAAGAAACTGAGAGAAGGTCATTAATCCATGTGATGACAATACCTAACAATAGTAATAATAGTTAATAGTAGGAATGACAGTTGACATTTACTCAGTTCTTAAACCAAATGATGTTCTATGTAATTCATATACACTCACTCATTTAATCCTAAAATAAACCTGCCATGGTTTGAAAGTTTGTGCACCCCTCAATTTCATATGTTGAAATCCGAATCCCCAAGTATCCAAGATGATGGGATTAGGAGGTGGGGTTCTTGGGAGGTACTTAGATCTCAAGGGTGGAGCCTTTAGGAATGGGAGTAGTACTCTCTTAAAAGAGACCCCCACAGAGCTCCTTAGCCCTTTCCATCATGTGAGAGCCAGCAAGGAGGTCTGTGAGCCAAGCAACAGGTGTCCACCAGACACCAAATGTACCGGCATCTGGATCTTGGCCTTCCCAGTCTCCAGAACTGTGAAAAACAAATTTCTATTGTTCATAAGCCACCCAATCTATGGTATTTTGTTATAGCAGCCCCAAAGGACTAAGACAAACCTCATAGGCTGTTGTTACCCTTCTCATTCCCATTTTACAGGTGTGGAACTAAGGCACAGAGACATTATAACTCACCCAAGGTCATACAGCTATGCAATTTCAGAGGCAGAATTCAGACCCAGGCTTTTGGCTCAAGGGTTCATTTCTTTATGGACTGGACTAGTCAAGAGCTCTCCAGAGAAACAGAACCAGTGGGTGAGAGAGAGTTATTATTATCACAGGATTATGGGTGCTGAGAAGTCCTATGATTTGCCTTCTGCAGGCTAGAGGCCCAGAAAAGCCAGTGGAATAATTCAGTCTGAGTCCAAAGACCTGAGAACGGCGGGGAGCCAGTGGTTTAAATCTCCATCCGAGGTTCAGAGAAAATGAGATGTGCTGTTCCCATCCAAGCAGGCAGGCAGGACGCAAAAGGGGGCCAATCCCTCCTTTCTCTGCCTTTTTGTTCTGTTCAGGCTCCTCGGTGGATTGGATGACCCCACCCACCTTGGGGAGGGTCCTCTGCTTTTTACTGTGCGCTGATTCAAATCCTAATCTCACCCGCAAACACCCACACGGTGCACCCAGAAATAATGCTGAATCTGGGCACTTTTTGATTCAGGCAAGTTAACACAAAATTAACCATCACAGCTAGACATGGAGGAAACTAAAATAAAAGAAGCGATGGAGGTCAGAAAGGACGGAGGGGTTGAGCCAGAGGATAAATCGTGGCATGGGCAGAGAAACTAATATGAACTGGAATACTTTAGAGGCAAAAAAGGGAAAAGAGAGGGAGAAGCAATTTAGCCAGCTGCTTCTGGAAGCTACTGGACTTTGGAGCAAGCTATTGAAAGGGGGCTTTTAGGAATTTTTCTCACATGATGAGCCTGTGGAATGCTCTCCCTGGCATCCCACAGAAACCAGCATAAAGGCCCACAGGGCCCGCCAGTGCATTTGGAGTTTAGCTGGATCCCTGTCTTTCTTCTCTTTGATATTTTGCTGAGGCAAGCCTTAAGGTAAGAGAAAGAGGGCTTACTTTACCTTCAAGATCTACACTAGTTATTGTCTCTGTGGCTTTTGATTTGCTTCCTATTGTTGATAGTTTGCTTTTTTAATGTTACAACAAGAGGATTTTCCTGTAAAAAATATTTTTCAAAAACATGACTTGAATGGCCCCCTAACATCTGTCATCCAAATGCCTCATAACTGCTGGTGTAAGTGACAGTGATTGTGTAGGGTTAGACAGCCAAATTGAAGAGCAGGGCTGTCCTTGAGAATTGGGGTGGTGCTTGGACCCCAATGTGCAGCTGAGAGAGGCCCCTCCATCCTTGCCATGTATATTTGGAGCAAGGTGTTTCCTGAACAGAGTGTCGGAGGAGAAGTAGCAGTTGCTACGAACAATAACTGCTTGTTCCCTGCATTCTTTGGAAGAACGAAATGGACCTTTTCTTTCTCAGGGTCATGATGTCTATGTTGTATGCAGTGTCCACATCGTCTGAAAAGGTACACAAGCCCTTTGCATGGCACTTGTACAGGCTTCATGACAATTGTAACTGGACAAGCTTCCCTTAGGAAGGAAAAGTTTCAGATGAATAGTCCCCAAACCAGACACACTCTCAGGGACAGAAATAAGGCAACCTCATCACTATTCATATTTTTTATGATCATCATGACTTACTCTAATAATAATGACACTCACTGAATGTGTGCCAATTGGCAAGCATTGTATCGCATGCTGAAAATAAATACTCTTTTTTAATCTTCACAAGAAACAGGGAGATACTATCCCTGTATTACAAATAAGGAAACTGAGACTCAGAAATCGTCACTTGCTTAAGCACACATGGCATGTATGTGGCAAATTAGGCCTCAAGCTCTGGTCTATTTGATCCAAAATTCCATACCTTTGACCCTGGGTCCAGTGGCACTGGCATCAAGGCCTGATCTGAAGGACATGCATACATAATTTATGATGTGTCCGTGGTGACTGCAGAGAAGCTCTGCACTGCTCAGATTAGGACTCCACTTCCTACCACCCCCAAACCTCCACTTCCAGGGGCTGAACCTTCACTCTCTGCACACCCCCACAGAGCACCAGAGCCCTCCTGGAATGGAATGGCAGGCAGTCCACTAATCCTGCCACCTGGTATCTGCTGCTAATTCTCCCCAGCTCCACAAGGTGCTGTCTGATATCAAAACCTGGCTGCACAAGCCTGAGGTTTGCCCCTTTCCCCTAGGGTAATAGAGAAAACTGTGAAAGGCTAGACCCCAGGCAGGCATCTTCCACTTTCCCCATCTGTGCTGGGGTCCAGGATCCTGCCCAGCCTGACTTTAGCTTTCTGTGTGTCTCACCAATCACAGTCACAACCCCAATCTGCTTGTGTTTTGGGTGTCAATGCACACTCTGCCTCGCTATTTAGAAATGGTTTGCAGGGAGAGAGATGGGACAAGGTAAGGTACTAGGAAGGTAAAACATTAGGCATTTAGTTTAGGTAACAGTTTAATAGCGCTCACTTTATTTTCAAGTAAAAATCTTTATGACCCAGATGTTCCCTACCGTATGTATTTCAATGTTTTTTTATTTTCAGAACTGACTATAAATTTCTTTACTGCTAAATAAGGTAACTGATACTCATTAAGAAGGTTTGAGTCTATCTGTGTCATAAATAGGACAAGAAAAAAATCTAATACCCTTGCACTAGAAGTCGAGTGCCAAGATCTTAGGAAAAAGTGGTAATCACTTATTACTTATTATAATTCATTAAGCTTGTAGGAAATATTTAGATACTTAATTGGCATTTAACAAGATAGCTATAGAGAGTAAATGAGACATTAAATTCTCTTCTTAAATGCCCATTAAGTTTGCTTTAGAAATTAATTGATATCTAATTCATTTGCTATCAACTATTTCATCCTTTGCCAGCTAGGAAGTTCAACGTATTAATGATAAACAGCAGGAGAAGGGGAACTTATGCTGACTGGGCCCTGTGTCAGGCTACTTTAAAAGGCAAAAGTCCTCACAACACCTTAGTCCCATCAAAAAGGCATTGCCATTGGGTTTACAGGAAGAGGGGATCTGATCATATGTCTGGTTGGTCCCTCAATATCAAAGTCTCATTTAAGGACAGTGAGGAAACAATGCATGAGGGATCCAGAAAGCCTTTCAATGAGGAGTGAGTCGGAACCATGTTCCAACTAATGCAGATGCATGTAAACGGCATCCAGGAGTGGTTATGAATAGAAATTGGAGTGGGTACATGGGTTGTTTATCAGTACTCAAGGGTCGGTCCTCAGGAACGTGGAGATGTTTTGTGTCACTCGAGGCAGTAGAGCAATGGACTAACATTACACTGGAGGGCCAGAAAGATGAGCTCCCCAGATCCTCCTGAAAGGAAGGACTTGCTGTCCCAAAGACTGGGTGGCAGTCAGCAGATTATCCCCTTCTTCCGCTGTCTTCTCCATCAGGGTTGGCCTCAGCCATAGAAAGCTGTCCTCAACTGAGCACACTCTCCCTGTGGCAGCCCCCAGGCCCCGAATGATCACAGGACATATCATTCAAGCCCACCATGAGACACCTCTCATGGGCTATATGTGCTTCAAAAGTCCTGGTAAAGTCCGCCACAGCTTTGTGGATGTATCATAGTTCAGATTCTCCCTTTGCCCAACCTCCTTCCTTCCACAGATACCTACCCCTTCTCTATATCCTGCACATCAGACCATCTCACCATCTGCCTGTGGAGAACCTAATTTATAACATATGGTGAAGGACGAGGGTGCTTTTGTCCATTTTAAGTGCTGTTATGGCTCCTACCCATATACGATGGACCACTATGTTCCTTCCCATCCTCCCGCAGCTAACTGTGGGAGTCACCAAGCGGTGTTTCCCAGCCACTCCCTGACAGGGCTGGGCTGACCATGGCAGGGCAGAGGCGTTTTTTGACTTTTCCTGCTCCGTCATTGCCGTTGCTCCTGCCCAAAGTTAAGTTGCCCACTTATGGCAACACTTCCTCCTGCAGCAGAAATTGCCAGCTTGTCACTTAATGTGTTTTCTTCTTCTTCCTGGGCAAAGAATTAGACTGAATCTCCTTTGCACCAGCTGGTCTTGCAGTCATATGTGACCCTGTGATTACAGTCCTAGCAACAGAGTGTGAGCAGAGGTGATGGGTGTGTCTTTCAATCCCGGCCACATCTCACACATGATCCTGTAAGAGATTTCCTCTTCCACTGGCTGAATGCAAATGACTCTGAGACCCAACTTAAAGAAACCTAGATCTCAACATTTAACCAAAATAACAGAAGGCCTCCCTCATATCAGGAATACCCATTTCCTTAAGTGACAGGTGAATTTCTATTGTCTTAAACCACCAAGATTTGATGGTTTGTCAGTTATAACAGTTCATGTTGGTGGATCAGTTATATAACAGCTAGTGCTGGCTAAGCTAAGAGAGCCCCCATCAGATGCCACTGCCCATTGCCCGGCACACTGCTGCTCACCTCTGCCATTTCCCTGGACACCTGCATTTCCTGCCTATCCCCACTCCTGCCACTGTAGACTAAGGTCTCAAAACGACTCCATGTTCTCAAGGCACTGAAGTCAAGAAGAGTTTTTAAGAATGTGAGAACATGTTTCCATCCTGCTTCTGTGTGATTATGTTCTGGTGAATGGGCCTCAACATAATGGTAATCATACCCTAACATAATACCAAGTTCTGGAACCAGTTCCTTAGAGTTTGATTAAAACAGATATCCCTCTCCACAGGAGGCTGACTCGAGAGGTAAATAGGATCAACATTAAGCTCTACTCAGAATTTCCCCTTCCCTTTTGGTGACTAGACTCTGGGTTTGAGTCACGCTTGTTATTCCTAACTCTCTCTTCCTTGATCCCTGCCTTCCCACATGAGGCCCCTTAGTCGGTCCTGAGTGCAAGCAGACTTCCAAAGGACTGGCCTCACTCAGGGCTCCATGAGGGCAAGGACTTCATCAGCCTCTTTCACGCTGTATCCCCAGCATCTAAACCATAAAAGATGCACAATGATGTTTGTCAAATGAATAATGAATGTGTGAAATTGAGTAAAGAGCCACAACTCATGATCACGAGAGACCTTTTACAAGTCCTGCATGATCGGTCTTGGGGAAGAAAATTACAAGTGATAGAGATAGATGACCTTGAGAATTCTGTGTTTCTGCTGCACTCAACCCTCTCAAATACCCGGCATAACTGCCATCTGTGTTGGTTAATTTTTTTGAACACATTTTATTTCCACTAAAACAAGAAAACACCTATAACCTCAAACCATAAACTATGAAGCATACCAGCCAAATATTGTGAAATCTGTACCACAACAAGGTAAGAGGTTGACATCTCATATTTCTCTTTGGACCCTGACCATACAGCACATTTTTCTAGACCTAACAATTAGGATCCTAGAAGCCTAATGGTTCTTTGATTAGCGCCACATGGTCTAGGAAGGTGGCCAAGCCTTTACAGCACAGAATACACCCCTCTAGAAACTTCTGGGGAGGTGCATCTGAAGAAGACACTGTAGAGACATACCAGTTCTATTCCCCTTTGCCAGCTTCCTACACGAAGCAGTTGCCAGGGGCCAAGAGATGTAAAGTAGGCAAGAAGCAGCACAGAGTTCTATGTCAAACCCTTTCTACTCAAAGTGTGGCCTGAAGACCCCAGCATGTGACAGTTAACTTTGTGTTTTAACTGACTGGATTTAGTACCCAGGTATTTAGTCCAACTCTATTCTAGATTTTTCTGTGAAGGTAGTTTTTGATAGAATTAGTATTTACATCAGTAATAATATTTCTATCAGTCTGAGTAAAGCAGATTTCCCTCCATAATGTGGGCGGGCCTCATCCAATCGGTAAGAAGGCCTTAAGAAAAAAAACTGAAAAGAAGAGGGGATTCGGCCAGTAGAATGGCTTTGGACTAGAATTGCAACTCTTCTCTCGGTTCTCCAGCCTGCCAGCCTACCCTGTAGATTTTGGATTCGCCAGCATCCCGAATAATGTGAGCCAATTCCTTCAAATAAATATCTCTCCCTGTTCAGGAGAACCCTGACTAATGCACCATTCAAAAAACATCTCTAAATCCCCATACCACTATGTTCTTTTTCCTATAATATCTCATTCTCTATGAAGAAAGGAATGTCACCATTCTCTGGTCCTCTAAATTTATGGTCTATTCTACTTATCTGGCATTTTGCATTAACTAACATATAATATGTTTTATAAGGTGCATTTACTCTCTTTATGGAGTTAAAATGAAAGTTCCTGAGGGGCAAAAATTGCCTGATGTACATTAGCAACTGATTGAGCTTCTGGTGAGGCACCTGGCTCTTTTAAAGTGAAATGAAAAGTCTGGTGAGAGCTGGAATGAATTACTATACTCAGTGAAAGAGAGGTGCCCAGGAGCTCATTTTTCCTTCTCGCATCAACTCTTAAAGGTCTCTTAGGAAATGTACTTCATATCTTCAATGATGGAACATTGAAGTCATGTGAAATCAATTAGTCTCAACAATCTACCAATAAAGTCTTGTCTACATACCCACAAAACAGTTGGAGTTTCAGTCAGTTCAGCCAACTGTAGTGAAGACAAAGAATTGACAGGTGTCCCAGTGCCCTGGTTCTGTCCTTTTACATCATCGTACGTGATCTTACATTGTAGCACTCATTTTGTCTGCAGATACTTCATTGTGAACAACAAAAGAAAGTGTATTATTCATCTCTCGTTCTCAAACATTTGTGAATAGATAGGTCATCTGGACCTCTTGTTTAATCTGAAGAATTTGAACACTTCCCAAAAATCCCCTTCTTCACTTTATCCCAGGATTCTTATTCCATAGGTAGGGCATGGGTCCCTGGAATCTGCTTGTTTAACAAGTTTCCCCAAAATTATTCTAACCTACCTGGTTCACAGACAATACTGAAAAACACTAAGATAGAGAATTTAGGTTTCTCAACTAGATTCATGAACAAATTTAATGTATCTGGATTAAATTTATGAGAATAACACACTAATCCTTCCCCTGCAGTCCAAAGGTTATTTGCAATTGCTTTAATCCCCTGTATCAGGGCTAGCTAGTCTTTGTGGGTTCAAAGGTTTCCTGAAATATGGCCAAGTGACAAATTGTGACTGTTTCAACATAAGAAATGAATCTTAGCTGCGGGTCCCAGACACAAGGAAAGAGGCTTTCCAACCCTGTTCTATGAACCCAGTTCTAGTCTTGATTAAATCACTGAATACTTAGAAAACACAAATAAAATTGTAAAAGACCTAAGAAAGAAGACCAAAAAAGGAAGGAAACATTTAGATTTCCTTTTGCCTTCATATCATAAGAAAATGCTACTCATACTGATTCAGTTTTACAACACTTTTGTGAAAGCCAACCATGGTGCAGCTAATCAACATCATGTGAAAAACAAGCTGAAAGCATAGGGATCCATGGCCATGAATTTGATGATTCTCCAAACCAGACTGATGAAGCCCTATGACAACTGCAACCAACCTGGAACCAAGCTCAATTCTGCAGGTTATACAACACTCTACATATGCAAACTCGGCTGTACAATAAAGACACATCACAGGGATTTAGAGTCAGAGGGATTCATATCACATAATGAAATAAAAAGTACAGGATTCATTTCCGTGAAGCAAGCATGATGGGTGTGTGGCAGCAGCCACAAGAAGACCTCTCCCATTTCTGCCACGCTGTCCATTCTCACTGCATCAGATCCTCTGTTATTTCTCCCATTATTGTGTCCTAACTGTGGCTCAGAAGTACTGATTCAAGCACAGGTCCAAAGTCCATAAAACAAAGTAGTGACTAGACTTGAATGGTTGATAGATTTGAAGCCCAAGCCAACATTTAAGATAGAAAAGAGAGAGGAGGCTGCTTTTGCTTATGTGAAAGGAGCATGGATGTATTCCAAAGTAGGTTCAATGTAAGCAAGATTATAGGTGCCTAAAACTTTCCAGAACAAAATGAAAGCATCCACAGTCAGAAGTAGGCCCTGAAGCCAGGATCCCATAATAAGTACACCACACAAAGCAGTAAGCTTCATGATCTAACACACACTTAGAAAGTGTCCGTGATGTGAGTGGGTGTGTTAAAGGAAAGAAAAATTTTAAAGAGAGATTCTTGCCCTTGAGGGGATCACTGTAGACCAGTGTTGGAAAACGTTTTTCTGTAGAGAGCAAGATAGTAAATACCTTAGGCTTTGTGAGCTCGATCAGGTCTCTGTGGCAACTACATAGCTCTACTGTTGTGGTGAAAAAGCAGTCATAGAAAATACAAATGAGTGGGTATAGCTGGGTTCCAATAAAACTTTATTTAAACAACCAGGTAGCAGACTGAATTTGGCACTTAGGGCAGTTTGTCAATTCCTGGTCTAAAGTAGAAACCATAGAATTTGTCATAATTATTTCTGCTGGAGAAAACAGAAAAGAGAGGAATTCTGTGGACTTTAATGAACAAGGAAAGAAAATTGGTATTTTTGGCAAGTATGGGTGCCAGGTAAGCTCTGATCTAGGGTGAGGCAAAAGAGATACTTGGAATATAAAATTTAAGGAGGTGTTTACATTCACAACCCTGAACTCACACAAACCTGGTGACAGGCACTCTGACATATGTTTCAATCCATTGCCTGATTTAATCCCCACCACAACCATGTGAAATAGTTAAAATTCATGCTACTACCACCCCTTCTACAGGTGGTAAAAAAATTTCCTTTACAGGAATTTGAGGTTCAGATAGTGAAGCGATCTACACAATGTCAATACCCATGTTCTTTGAAATGACCATTTGTCAATGATATGCAAGATATGGGCATTTTGCATAAAGGACACAGTGTGAACAAAGACACAATATCACAAAAGTTCTTAGCATGTTTAAGCTTCATAAATGTTTACTAAGGAATAAAAGAGCAATTGTCTGAATGCTTTTGGATGAGGATGAGGGTGAATCTTTGAGCTAAGGGCACCATAAGAAAACCAGGGGATATGGGTTAAGCTCTGAGAGTTTCTCACGGTGTCTCATGCCCTGGCCCAAGCCATCTGGATCCTAATGGCATCCAAGATACAGGCCATAACTGTAAATATCCCTGGCTATCTCTCCATTCATGGTCCTGGGGCCTACATGTGGTTTTAGGACTCAGTCCTTCATCCATTTATTAACTGAGCCCTTCTCAGGTTCAAGTCTGATGCAAAGTATAAGTGATACAGACAACTGAGAAAACAGTCTAGAAGAAGGTGCTCTGTAGGAAATACATTACTAGAAGGCCAACCCACCTCACCCCATAAAGCATCAGAACCAACTGAGAGAGGCAAATTCCACCTTTCCCACGAGTACATTATCAGATGCTAACTAACAAAATGTAACCTTGAAAACCTCGCTAGGCTGCTGTACAGGAAAGTAGTGCAGCTAACAGTAAGTAATATAGTTGCTTCTTATCCCTGTGGGCCTGAAGGCACACAGTTTCTTTTCAATGGAAGTATTATAATTTACATACAAGAAAATGCACCCATCTTAAGTGCATAATTCAACGAGTTTTCTTCAAAGGACTACAAAAAATCTATGTAACCAAAAGAGGAGATGAATTTTAAAGGGCTGAGGAAGAAAAATGGAGTCAAGAAAATTATTCTGCTTGGTATAATAATATACAGTGTTGACACCACAGAATCAGAGTGCCTATGATATAGTTGGAGGCTGAGCCCCATTTGGCAAAAATAGTGGAAGAACTTCTTAAAGAACTGGGAATTCTAATTTCTCATTTTAAGTCACTGAAATGTATTTTCCTATTATACAACTCTCCCATTTTTCCAAATCTTCAAAAAAATATATACCAGTGCAAAACCTTGTTGGAGTTTTGATGAATGTGTGTAGCTCTGTCTGTGTGTCTAGATATAAGGGAGTATGTAAATAAAAGAAAGGAGTTGAGTCTCACATTTAGGCTACCATCCAGGAGCGATAGAGAGACAATTTCTAAGTACAGAGTTGGGAACAAGAATCCAGCAAACTTTTCTTTGGAGCATTTACCAAAATAAGGATTTCACATTTCTTTGTAGAATCATTGCTTTGATTGCTCTCTGATGCATTGTATAGGCTGGATTCTTTGGAAGCAGTTGCTAAGATGAAAGTTGGGTATAAAATATTTACTAGGAAGAATTGTACATCAGTTAAACTTCAATTAGAGTGGAGGGAGAAAAAGATGGTGGCATGAGAAGTGAGGCAGAAACCTCCAAAAACCACATATAACATGAAATACAACTAATCCTGAAAGAGCACCCCTAAGACGGCAGAACAGACTGCCTACATCTGGGGAAAAGAGAAGACCTCACAGAAAAGGGTGGAGTAGCAAAGTTGCGATCCAGCAGAACCCAAGCCCACCACCACCCCAGCTCACTGGTGGGAGGAAGAAACCTGTAGCAGGGAGGGAGTAGAAGCCCGGTACTGCTAAACAACCCAGCCCTGGAGATCTGCTCTGAGAGCACAGAGCCATATTACATGGTGCTCTGGAGATTAGTGGGAAAGCGAAAAGAGGCAGAATACTTGGAGAGACTGAGATTCCAGCCACTTGTGGAGAACAGGTACCCACAACTGGCCACTCCAGGACAAAGAAAGGCAGGCACTTTGAAAGACTTCCCAACAGCAAGAGGGCTGCTAAAGGAGCAAGGATTACACAGAGCTTGCCACTCAGGAGAAAGGACAGGTGGACAAAATTGTCCTGGCACACTCAGCCCAGCAGGTTGGGAACTTTCAGGAGCTTCAGATGCTCCATCACCCTGGCTAGCAATGCAATGCTGAGGCTCCCCACTGCGATAAGCAGTCTGCTGCTCCTTCCTCTCAGCAGGCACCAGTCCACACACCTGCTTCCCCTGCCATTGCACCAGGCCAGCTAGAGGGTGGCCCTGCCTATGGCAGCTATGGGGACATAATGCAGAGGCTCTTACCTGTGCAATCAGCCCACTGGACCTGGCAGTGGAGGCAGGCACTAAAGCCAGAAAGCAGGAAAGAGCTCTTTCCTCCTGGCAGGAGCCAGTGTCTGTGTGCCTGTAACCTCTGCCACCGCTTCAGGTGCTGGGCAGCTCCAGAGAGTAGAGCTGCTGGGCACTAGATGGCACCACCTACACAAAGTTATTATTCCATAGTAATCATTAGAGATATGAAACAGCAAAAAAAATTTGTACAAACAAGAATCCAACAAACACCAGAAAGAGGGCTAAGTGAAACTAAAATCACCAATCTTCTTGGTAAAGATTTCAAAATAAAAATCATAAACATGCTCACAGAGCTACAGAAAAATATTCAAAATCTCAAGGAGGACTTCAAGAAAGAAAAAGAAACCTTTGTAAAATACAGTATCTGAAATGAAACATACAATGCAGGAATTTAAAGTAGATTAGATGAGGTAGAGGAGACGGTAAATAGAAATTAAAGAACAGGAAAACAAAGAAGCTGAGGCAGAGAGAGAATAAAGCATCTCCAGGAATGAAAGAAAAATAAGAGAACTGTGCCACCAATCCAAATGGAACAATATTCACATTATAGGGGTACTAGAAGAAGAAGAAGAGAGAAAAAGGGATAGAAAATCTCTTTGAGGAAATAATTGCTGAAAACTTCCCCAGTCTGGGGAAGGAAATAGTCTCTCAGGTCATGGAAGCACAGAGATCTCCCAATACAAGGGACCCTAGGAAGACAACACCAAGACATATAATAATTAAAATGGCAAAGATCAAGGACAAGGACAGAGTATTAAAAGCAGCCAGAGAGACAAAAAAGATTATGTACAAAGGAAAGTCCATCAGGCTATCATCAGACTTCTCAGCAGAAACCTTATAGGCAGGAAGGGAGTGGCATGATATATTTAATGCAATGAAACAGAAGGGCCTCAAACCAAGAATAGTCTACCTGGAAAGATGATCATTTAAATTGGAGGGATTAAACAATTTCCAAATAAGCAAAAGATGAGGGATTTTCCTCCCACAAAACATTTCTACAGGGCATTTTAAAGGTACTGCTGTAGATGAAAGTCCTCCTAAGGCTAAATAGCTGTCAAGAGAGAAAATAAAACTACAGTAAAGGAAGTAGACCAATTAATTATTAATAAAATACAAAATTAAATCATCTACCCACAAAGTCAGTCAAGGGATACACAAAGAGTACAGGATATGACACCTAAAATATAAAGAGTGGAGGAGAAAGAAAAAGAAGGGAGGGGAAAAAAAGAACCTTTAGCTTGTGTTTGTAATAGCATAACAAGCAAGTTAAGTTAGACCACTAGATAGTAAAGAAGCTGCCCTTGAAGCTTCGATAACCACGAATCTAAAGCCTGCAATGGCAATAAGTACATATCTATCGATAATCACCCTAAATGTAAATGGACTGAATGTACCAATCAAAAGACAAAGAGTTATGGAATGGATAAAAAAACAAGATCCAGCTATATGGTGCCTACAAGAGATTCACATCAAACCCAAAGACATACAGATTAAAAGTGAAGGGATGGAAAAAGATATTTCATGTAAATAATAGGGAGAAAAAAAGCAGGAATTGCAGTACTTGTATCAGACAAAGTGGATTTCAAGACACAGAAAGTAACAAGAGACAAAGATGGACATTACATAATGATAAAGGGGTCAGTCCAACAAAAGGATATAATCATTATAAATATCTATGCACCCAATATAGGAGCACCTACATATGTGAAACAAATACTAACAGAATTAAAATGAGAAATAGAATGTAATGCATTCATTCTAGGAGACTTCAACACACCACTCACTCCAAAGGACAGACCAACCAGACAGAAAATAAGTAAGGACACAGAGGCACTGAACAACACATTAGAACAGATGGACCTCACAGACATCCACAGAACATTCCACCCAAAAGCAGCAGGATACACATTCTTCTCAAGTGCACATGGAATATTTTCCAGAATCGATCACATACTAGGCCACAAAAAGAACCTCAGTAAATTCAGAAGGATTGAAATTGTGCCAATCAGCTTCTCAGACCACAAAGGTATGAAACTAAAAATAAATAATGCAAAGAAAACAAAAAAGCCCACAAACACATGGAGGCTTAACAACATGCTCCTAAATAATCAACGGATCAATGACCAAATAAAAACAGAAATCAAGCAATATATGGAGACAAATGAAAATAACAACTCAACACCCCAAAACCTATGGGATGCAGTGAGGGCAGTTCAAAAAGGAAAGTATACAGCATTATAGGCTTAACTCAAGAAAGGAGAACAATCCAAAATAAACAGTCTAAACTCACAATTAATGAAACTAGAAAAAGAAGAACAAATGATGCCCAAAATCAGTAGAAGGAGGGACATAAAAAAGATCAGAACAAAAATAAATAAAATTGAGAAGAATAAAACAAGAAAGAATCAGTGAAACCAGGAGCTTGCTCTTCAAGAAAATGAACAAAATAGATAAACTCCTAACCAGACTTACCAAGAAAAAATGAGTGTACACACATAAACAGAATCATAAATGAGAAAGGAAAAATCACTACAGATACCAGAGAAATACAAAGAATTATTAGATAATACTATGAAAAATTATATGCTAATAAATTGGATAACCTAGAATAAATGGACAATTTTCTAGAAAAATACAACCTTCTAACTGACCCAGGAAGAAACAGAAAAATCTGAACAGACCAATTACCAGCAATGAAATTGAATTGGTAATCATAACACTACCTAAGAACAAAATTCCTGAACCAGATGACTTCACCACTGAATTTTATCAAACATTTAGAGAAGACCTAAAAATTTTAGGCCATCCTTGAAGTTTTCAAATAAGTAGAAGAGGAGGGAATATTTCCAAAACCATTCAATGAGGCCAGAATCACTCTAACACCAAAACCAAGCAGACACCACAAAAAAAGAAAATTACAGGCCAATATCCCTGATGAACATAGATGCAAAAATACTCAACAAAATATTAGCAAACTGAATTCAAAAGTACATCAAAAAGATCATCCATCATGATCAAGTGGGATTTATTCTGGGGATGCAATGTTTGTACAATATTCAAAAATCCATCAACATCATACACCACATCAACAAAAAGGACAAAAACCACATGATCATCACCATAGATGCTGAAAAAGCATTTGACAAAATTCAACATCCATTCATGATAAAAACTCTCAACAAAATGGGTATAGAGGGCAAGTACGTCAACATAATAAAGGCCATATATGACAAACCCACTTCATACTTAACAGCAAAAAGCTGAAAGCTTTTCCTCTAAGATTAGGAACAACACAAAGAAGCCTACTCTCACACTTTTATTCAACATAGTAGTGGAGGTCCTAGTCACGGCAATCAGACTTCACAAAGAAATAAAAGACATCCAGATTGGTAAGGAAGAAGTTAAACTGTCACTGTTTGCAGATGACATGATATTGTACATAAAAAAAAACAGAGAATCCACCCCAACACTACTGGAACTAATAACTGAATTCAGCAGTTGCAAGATACAAAACTAATACACAGAAATCTGTGGCATTCCTATATATAATGAACTAGCAGAAAGAGAAATCAGGAAAACAACTCCATTTACAATTGCATCAAAAAGAATTAAATGCCTAGGAATAAACCTAACCAAGGAGGTGAAAGACCTATACCATGAAAACTACAGGACACACATGGGAGAAATTAAAGAAGACACCAATAAATGGAAATACATCCTGTGCTCATGGATAGGAACAATTGGCCATCCTGGCTAAAGCAGCCTACAGATTCAGTGCAATCCCTATCAAAATACCAACAGCATTCTTCAATGAACTAGAACAAATAGTTCTAAAAGTCATATGGAACCACAAAAGATCCTGAATAGCCAAAGCAATCCTGAGAAGGAAGAATAAAGGGGGGAGGATTATGCTCCCCGACTTCAAGCTCTACTACAAAGCCATAGTAATCAAAACAATTTGGCACTGGCACAAGAACAGACCCATAGATCAATAGAACAGAATAAAGTGCCCAGATAAAAACCCACACATATATAGCCAATTAATATATGATAAAGGAGCCATGGATATACAATGGGGAAATGACAACCTCTTCAACAACTGGTGTTGGCAAAACTGGACAGCTACATGTAAGAGAATGAAACTGGATTATTGTCTAACTCCACACACAAAAGTAAACTTGAAATGGATCAAAGACCTGAATGTAAGTCATGAAACCATAAAACTCTTATGAACACATAGGCAAAAATCTCTTGAATATAACCTTGAGAAACTTTTTCCTGAACACATCTCCTTGGGCAAGGGAAACAAAAGCAAAAATGAACAAACGGGACTGTATCAAACTAAAAAGCTTCTGTACAGCAAAGGACACCATCTGCAGAACAAAAAGGTATCCTACAGTATGGGAGAATATATTCATAAATGACATATCTGATAAGGGGCTAACATCCAAAATATATAAAGAATTCACACACGTCAACATCCAAAAAGCAAATACCGATTAAAAAATGGGCAGAGATAAGAAGAAAACAAATACTACCATTTGCAACAATATGAATGGAGCCAGAGGGTATTATGCTCAGTGAAATAAGCCAGGTGAAGAAAGACAAGTGTCAAAAGATTTCCCTCATTTGTGGAGTGCAACCACAAAGCAAAACTGAAGGAACAAAACAGAAGCAGACTCACAGACTCAAGAAGGAACTGGCGGTTACCAAAGGGGATGGGTGGGGGAAGGTGAGTGGGGAGGCAGGGAGAAGGAGATTGAGGGGTACTATGATTAGTATACATGGTGTAGGGGGTTCACAGGGAAGACAGTATAGCACAGAGAAGACAAGTAGTGACTCTGTGGCATCCTACTACACTGATGGATGGTGACTTCAGTGGGGTATGGGGGGCGACTTGATAATATGCGTGAATGTAGTAACCACAATATTTTTCATATGAGATGTTCGTAAGAGTATATATCAATGATACCTTAATAAAAAAAATGTTTTTAATGGGCCAAGGAAAAACAATTAAAAATAAAAATTAAAAATAAATAAATAAAAAATGGGCAGAGGACCTGAACAAACACTTCTCCAAAGATGAAATTCATGTGGCCAACAGGCACATGAAAAGATGCTCCATATAGCTAATTATCAGGGAAACGCAAATTGAAACCACAATGAGATATCACCTCACTCCAGTTAGGATGGCCAACAACCAAAAGAGAAGGAACAACAAATGCTACTGAGGATGCAGAGTAATGGGAATCCTTCTACCCTGTTGGTGGGAATGTAAATTAGTTCCACCATTGTGAAACCAATATTGTGGTTCTTCACAAAACTAAAAATAGAGATACCATTTGACCCAGGAATTCCACTCCTAGGAATTTACCCAAAGAAAACAAGATCCCAGATGCAAAAAGACATATGCAGCCCTATGTTTATCGCAGCACTATTTACAACAGCCAAGAAATGGAAGCAACCTAACTGTCCATCAGTAGATGAATGGGAAAAGAAGGAATGGTACATATACACAATGGAATATTACTCAGCCATGAAAAGAAAACAAATCCTACCATTTGCAACAACATGGATGGAGCTAGAGAGTATTATGCTCAGTGAAATAAGCCAGGTGGAGAAAGACACTTGCCAAATGATTTCCCTCATTTGTGGAGTACAAAGCAAAACTGAAGGAACAAAATAGCAGCAGACTCCAAGAAGGGACTAGCGGTTACCAAAGGGAAGGGGTTGGGAGTAAGGGAGAAGGGGATTAAGGGGCACTATAATTCCCAATCACAATATAAGTAGGCCATGGGGAAGGCAGAATAGCATGGAGAAGACAAGTAATGACTCTTTATCATCTTACTATGCTGAATGGACAGTGACTGCAATGGGGTGTGTTGGGGGGGAACTTGATAATATGGGTGAATGTTGTAACCACAATATTGCTCATGTGAAATGATAGCTTAATAATAAAAAAAATGTCTATTAGAGAATAAGTATCAACACCTGTGGAAGAGAAGGGAGGAAGCAAGATTGGACAGAGGCAGAAGTCAAATTGGTCAAATTGTGATGTAGGTCACAACCCTGTAGGGAGCTCCAGAACAAACAGTGCTGGGTCTGGGGCAGGCTTTGCAGGACAGACGTGACCTTGGGTGAGGTAGCTCCTGCAGCGGAGGCAGATGCTGAGCTGGAGGCTGTCTGCTGACCACACTCCTCCCCTTCCTCAGAGAAATCTGGATGGTGTAGCTCTGGATGGTCTACCACACCTTCTATGGAGGGCAAGCCACCAAGGGATTAAAAAAGTGCCTGGTTTTGCTCACCATTGCATCCATTGTCCCTAGCAGAGCACAGACCTCGTGGTAGGTACTCAAACAATATTTGTGGTTGAGTTAATTAATTACTTAAAGCAAGAAGTGGCCATGAGAACATAATGCCTCCATGAATTATCAGAATGGAGACTTCTTCTAGTCTTTTCTAGATCTGAAAGGGTAGGAGACCCCCTCAGAAAAACCGATTACAGAAATTCAACAGAGAAATATGCATGTTATATTGAAGCATAGCAGAGGAGCACTTACAAGCAGAACGGCAGAGTGAGGAAGATGCTCCATGCACAGCTAGGGAAGTAGCTGAACTTGGAGTTGAGTCTTGAAACATAATTTGAAATGTATTAGGTAAAAGTGGAGGTGACTAGATGTGGGTGAAGAGGTGAAAATAGCTCTGGATTGAGCAAGGATGTAGCTGATGGTGCCATTGACCAATACAGGCAACCAGAGAAGGTAGGAGGAAAGAAGTTCAGTTTCACTCATGATTGGTTAGAATGGGGTGTCCAGTAGGCAGAAGTGTGTCTGTCTGCTGCTCAGAGGTGAGGTCCAGAGCAAACTCACTGAGGAAGAGATGTCCTCTCAATTTCTCCAGTTGAGAAATGATAGACTCAAGAAAGAAACTGGTATACCCAGGTATTTAGGGATGGAGTTGAAGAAAAGGAGTACGTTACTTAAGGAGTGTTCAGTTACAAGTGACTAGAGAAACCCAGTTCAAGCTAACATACCAACAGCAACAAAAAAATACCCCTTCCTGTCACTCATTTCTACATCTCTCTGCATGTCTACCTCTGGCTCCTTCCCCTGAACACACAGGCTTCTCCATATGCCAGCAAGCTTCTCAGTATTCACAAACCAACAGTTCAGTGACTAGAGTGGAAAAGTTTTCTCCTGTCATTGCAAGTAAGAAATTTCCAGGGAATGACTGTGATGACGAATCTCATGTTCTCTTTGACTTGATCATTATGGCTGTGTGCATGTGGAATGCTAAGATTGACTCACTTTGGGTCATTTGTTCCCAGTTATCAGAGTGGTGGCTTCTGTCCCCAGAAGGAGGGAGAAGGGGTGCTAGATGGACAAAACCACAGACACCACAAGGATTTAGAAAATGCCACAACAAAGAGACAGCTGGAGAGGAAGGCATGAGTACTGCACAATAATGCCCAGCAGTTGAATGAGTTTCAAAGGCCCTTAGACACATACACAAATTGTTCACACACAGACACCCATACACATACACACATATACAAGCACACAGAGACTAACAAACACAATCGTAGGGATATGTGGTAATTACAGGGGTGTATGGACTTCCTAAGAATGTGCCATAATAAATTAACACAAACTTGGTGACTTCACAACAGCAATTTATTCTTTCAGACTTCTGGAGACCAGAAGTCAGAAAACAAGATGCTGGCGGGTCCAGGCTCCCTCCAAAACCTAGGGGAGAATCTTCCCTTGCCTCTTCTAGCTTCTGGTGGCCCCAGGCCTTTCTTGGCTTCTGGGAACATCACTTCAATCTCAGTCTTCATCTTCACAAGACCTTTTTTTCTGGTCTCTGCCTGGAATCTCCCTCTACCTTTCCCTTATATGGACACCTGCCATTGGATTTTGAGCTTACAATAAATCTTGCATAATCTCATCTTGAGATCCTTACCTTAATTGCATCTGCAAAGACCCATTTTCCAAGTAAGGTTACATGCACAGGTTCCAGGTGTTAGGACTTGGACATATCTAGACAATGGGGAGAGGTGGGGATGTAACATACAGAAAGTATGTGTCAGTCATTCATGTTCACTCTGTGTGGCCAAACAAAACACATCCAGGGCCCAGGTATGGTCCATGGGTGCCCATCTTGGAACCCAGGGCAATTCTAGATGCTTCTCTCCATGGGTGATACCTTGATAGTTACATCATAGTGAATTCCTAAAAATGGCAATCA
>JAVSCE010011465.1:0-22838 GCA_032199065.1 Smutsia gigantea
AATTCCATTTCATTCCTTTACTTTCCATTCCTATCCCAACACTCTATTCTTTCCCCCAACATTCCACTCCAATCCGCAAGATAGCACTCCATTCCATAACATTCTACTCCATTCGAACACGTTATTCCGATTTCTACTTAGCATTCCGATCCATTCTTCAAAACTCGGATCTAATAATCAACATTCCACTTCATACCATAACATTCCTTACTATTCATCAACATTCCATTCCATTGAAAACATTATATTTCATTCCATTGCATAAGATTCCATTCCTTACCACAAAATTCCATTCCATTCCTGGACATTTCATTCCTTTCCGCAACATTCTACACTTTTCTACCAAATTCCATTGCTTTCCACTGCATTCCTTTCCATTCCATTACTTTCCTTGGCATTCCAAAACATTCCATACCATTCCATTACATTCGACTCCATTCAAACACATCATTCCCGTTCCGTTGCATAACATTCCATTCCATTCGACTACACAACACTCCTTTTCAATTCATTATATTTCTTGTGTTTCATAAGATTCCATTCATATCCACAAAATTACATTGTATTATTTAACATAACATTGCTTTCCCTAACATTCTATTCCTCTCCACAACATTCCATTGCAATCCGCAGCATTCCATTCCATTCTGTAACATTCCATGTAATTCCAAAACATTCCATTCCTTTCCATTCCGTTCGATTCCTTTTCAACACATTATTCCCATTCTTTTACAAAATATTCCATATCATTCATTAAAATTCAGTATATAAAATAGCATTGCACTTCATACCATAACATTGCATTCGATTACAAAACATTCCTAATTTCATATATTCCATTTCATTCCATTCCATAAGATTCCAATGCAATTCACAAGATTCTATTCCATTCCTTTTACGTCCATTCCTTTCCCAACATTCTATTCCTTGACACTACAATCCATTGCATTCCACTGCATCCATTCCATTCCATAACATTCCTTTAAATTCCACAACATTGCTCTCCATTCCATAACATTCCATTGCATTAGAACACATTATTCCCTTTGTGTTACAGAACATTCCATTCCATTCCTTAAAATTCTGTTCTCTTAATGTACTTTCAACTTCATACCATAACATTCTATTCGATTACACCACATTCCATTACATTCCAAACATTCTATTTCAATATGTTGCATAAGTTTCCATTCCAATTAACAAAATTCCATTCCTTTCCTTAAACTTCCTCTCCCTTCTCCAATATTCTACTCATTCCCACAACATTCCATTTCATTCCACCAAATTCCATTCCATTCCAGTACATTCCATTCAATTCCACAAAATTCCATTCCATTCAATAACATTCGATTCATTTCCAAAACCTTACTCCCATTCTGCTACCAACCATTCCATACATTAATTAAAATTCAGTTCTATTACTCTGCGTTCCATGTCATCCCATAACATTCCATTCGATTACACTACATTCCATCCCATTTGAAACGCTCAATTTCATTCTATTGAATAAGATTCCAGTCCAAGCCACAAAATTCCAATTCATTCCTTAACGTTCCATTCATTTCCCAAACATTCTATTCCTGTCCCCAACATTCCATTCCATTCCAAAGCATTCCATTCAATTCCACAATATTCAAATCCAAACTTTAACATTCAATTCCATTACAACACACTATTCCTGTACTATTACATACCTCTCCATTGATTCAGTAAAATTCGGTTCTATTAACATTCCAATTCTTATCATAATATTCCATTAGATTACACAGAACACCATTCCTTTTCATCCATTCTATTTCGTTCTATTGCATAGGATTCCATTCCAATCCACAAAATTCCATTCCATTCTTTAACCTCCCATTCCTTACCCCAACGTTCTCTTCCTTTCCACAACATGCCATGGCATTCCACAGCATTCCATTTCATTCCTTAGCGTTGCATGCAATTCGACAACATTCATTTGCATGGCATAACATTGTTTCCATTCAAACACATTATTACCACTCTGTTACCTAACATTCCATTCCATTCTTAGAAATTCGGTTCTGTTAATAAACATTCCACTTCATACCATCACTTTCCATTTGATTACCGAACATCCCATTCATTAGACACATTTTAACTCCTTCCATTGCATAATTTTCCATTCCAATCCACAAAATTCCTTTCCATTCCTTCACCCTCTATTCCTTCCCAAACTTTCTATTGCTTTCCAGAACATACCATTGCATTCCACAGCATTCCATTCCTTTCCATAACATTCCATTCAATTCCACAACATTCCATTCCATTCCATAAGATTCAATTCCATACCAGCACATTATTCTCGTGCTCTTACCTAACATTCCATTCCATTCATTAAAATTCTTTTCTGTTAATAATCATTCTACTTCATCCCACTACATTACATTCGATCACACAACATTCCTCCCATTTCAAGCATTCTATTTCATTCTATTATGTAGGATTCCATTTGAAAGCACAAATTCCATTCCATTCCATAACCATTCATTCCTTTCGGCAACATGGTATGCCATTCCGAAACATTCCATTGAATTCCACTGCATTCCATAGCATTCCATTCCATAACATTCTATTCCATTCCAACATATTATTCCCTTTCTGTTGTATAACATAATCTTCCATTCATTTAATTTGGTTCTATTAATCAACATTGCACTTCATAGCATAAAATTCCATTCAACTACACAGCATTCCTTTCCAATTCATTCTATTTCATTCTGTTTCATAAGTTTCCATTTCAATCCACAAAAGTCCATTCCATTCCTTAACCTTCCATTGCTGTCACTAACATTCTATTCCCTTCCGCAACATTCCATTGCATTCCACAGCACTCCATTCCATTCCGTAACATTCCATTCCATTTCTTTCCTTTCCATTCGATTATACTCCAACACATTTTTCCCATTCTTTTACAAAACGTTACATACCATTCTTAAAAATTCGTGTCAATTAATCAACATTGCACTTCACACCATTACTTTCCATTCGATTATACAACATTCCAGCCCATTTCAAACATTCTATTTCATTCCATTCCAAGCCTCAAAAGTTCATTCCATTACTTTAACTTCCAATCCTTTCACAACATTCTATTCCTTTCCACAACATTCTATTCCTTTCCACAACATTCCATTCCATTCCACAGCATTCCATTCCATTTCAGAACATAGCATTCCATTACATAATATTTGACACCATTTGAACACGTTATTCTGATTATTAACTAACATTGCATTCCATTCTTCAAAATTCTCTTCTATTCAACATTCCACCTCACACCATAACATTCCATTCCATCAAACAACATTGTAATTCATACTATTGCATTACATTCCATGCAAATCCACAGAATTCCACTCCATTCCTTCACACTCCATTCATTTTCACATCTTTGTATTGCTTTCCACAACATTCCATTTCATTCCACAGATTGCCTTCCATTCCATAACATTACATTCAATTCCACACATTTTATTCCTTTCGTAAACATTCCATTTCATTCCACGGCATTCCATTCCGTTCCATAACTTACCATTTCATTCCAAAACATTCCATTCCTTTCAGTTCCATTCGATTCCATTCCAACACATTATTCCCATTCTTTTACAAAACATTCCATAACATTCTTCAAAATTCAGTTCTATTAATCAACATTGCACTTCACACCATAACATTCCATTCCATTATACAACATTCCAGTCCATTTCAAACATTCTGTGTCATTCCAATCCACAAAATTCCATTTCATTCCTTTAACTTCCATTCCTATCCCAACATTTTATTCTTTTTTACAACATTCCATTCCAATCCACAGCATTCCTTTCCATTCCACAAGATAGCACTCCATTCCATAACATTCTACCCCATTCGAACACATTATTCCGATTATTACTTAACATTCCCTTCCATTCTTCAAAATTCGGTTCTAATAATCAACATTCCACTTCATACCGTAACATTCCTTACCTTTGATCAACATTCAATTCCATTGAAAACATTGTATTTCATTCCATTGCATAAGATTTCATTCCATACCACAATCTTCCATTCCAATCCTTGACATTTCATTCCTTTCCGTAACATTCTACACATTTCTGCCACATTCCATTGCCTACCACTGCTTTCCATTCCATTCCATGACATTCCATTGCATTCCAAAACATTCCATACCAATCCATTATATTCGATTCCATTCTAACACATCATTACCGTTCTGTTGCACAACATTCCATTCCATTCATTATAATTTGGTACTATTAATCAACATTACACTTGATAACATAACATTCCATTCGACTACACAACATTCCTTTCCTATTCATTATCTTTCCTTCTGTTTCATAAGATTCCATTCCTATCCAGAAAATTCCATTCAATTCCTTAACCTAACATTGCTTTCCCCAAAATTCTACTCCTTTCCACAACATTCCACTGCATTCCACTGCATTCTATTCCATTCCATGACATTCCATTCAATACCACATCATTTCATTGTTTTCCACATCATTAGAATCCATTGTAACACATTATTCCTATTCAGTAACAAAACATTACATACCATTCATTAGAGTTCAGTTCTATTAATCAGCCATCCCTTCACACCATCACATTCAATTCGATAACACAACATTCCTTTCCCTTTCAATCATTCTATTTCATTAAATTGCCTAAGATTCCATTCCATACCACAAAATTCCATTCAATTTCTTAACATTTCATTCCTTTCCCCAACATTCTACACCTTTCTGCTGCATTCCATTGCCTTCCACTTCATTCCATGACTTTCCGTTACATTTTAAAACATGCCATGCCATTCCATTACATTCAACCCAATTCGAAAACATCATTCCCGTTCTGTTGCATAACATTCCATTCCATTCATTAAAATTTGGTCATATTATTCAACATTACACTTGATAACATAACATTCCATTCGACTACACAACATTCCTTTCCAATTCATTATATTTCCTTCTGTTTCATAAGATTCCATTCCTATCCACAAAATTCCATTCCGTTCCTTAACCAAACATTGCTTTCCCTAACATTCAATTCCTTTCCACAACATTCCATGGCATTCCACAAAATTCCACTCCATTCCAAAACATTAAATTCCTTTCCATTTTATTCGATTATATTCCAACACATTATTCCCATTCTTTTACAAAACATTCCATAACATTCTTCAAAATTCGGTTATATTAATCAACATTCCACTTCATACCATTCCATTCCATTTGATTACAGAACATCCCATTCAATTGCACACATTGTATCTCCTTCCATTGCATAATTTTCCATTCCAATCCACAAAATTCCTTTCCATCCCTTCACCCTCCATTGCTTCCCCAATATTCTATTGCATTCCACAACATTCCATTGAATTCCAGTGCATTAAATTCATTTCCATAACATGCCATTCAATTCCACAACATTCCATTCCATTCCGTAGCATTCAATACCATGCCAACACATTATTCTCGTTCTCTTACCTAACATTCCATTCCATTCATTAATATTCTTTTCTGTTAATCAACATTCTACTTCATCCCATTACATTACATTCGATTACACAACATTCCTTTACATTTCAAACATTCTATTTCATTCTGTAACACAGGATACAATTCGAAACCACAAAATTCCATTCCACTCCTTAACCTTTCATTCTTTCGGCAACAATCTATTCCATTCCAAAACATTCCAATGCAGTGCACAGCATTCCATTGCACTCCATTTTATAACATTCTACTACATTCCAACACATTATTCCCATTCTGTTACATAACTTTCCATTCCATTCCTTAAATTTGGTTCTGCAAATCAACATTGCACTTCATAGCATAAAATTCCACTCAATTAAACAACATTCCATTCCAATTCATTCTATTTCATTCTGTTTCATAAGTTTCCATTTCAATCCACAAAATTTCATTCCATTCCTTAAACTTCTATTGCTTTCACTTACATTCTATTCCTTTCCGCAACATTCCATTGCATTCCACAGCATTCCATTCAATTCCGTAACTGACCATTCCACTCCTTTCCATTCCATTCGATTCCACTTCATCACATTATTCCCATTCTTTTACAAAACATTGCATGCCATTCTTCAAATTTCGGTTCTATTAATCAACATTGCACTTCACACCATCACTTTCCATTCTATTATAGAACATTCCAGCCCATTTCAAACATTCTATTTCATTTCATTCCAATCCTCAAAATTCCATTCCATTCCTTTAACTTCCAATCCTTTCACAATATACTATTCCTTTCCAGAACATTCCATTCAATTCCACAGCATTCCATTCCATTCCAGAACGTACCATACCATTACATAACATTTGACTCCATTTGAACACGTTATTTTGATTATTACCTAACATTACATTACATTCTTCAAAATTCGCTTCTATTCAACATCGGCCTCACACAATAACATTCCATTCCGTTAAAGAAAATTCTAATTCATACTATTGCATGACATTCCCTGCAATTCCACAAAATTCCATTCGGTTCCTTCACACTCCATTCATTAACACAACTTTCTATTGCTTTCCACAACATTCCGTTTCATTCCACAGCATTGCATACCATTCCATAACATTCTATTCAATTCCACACATCTTATTCCATTCCTAAACCTTCCATTGCATTCCACAGCATTCCTTCCATTCCATAACTTACCATTACATTTCAAAACTTTCCATTCCTTTCCGTTCCTTTCGATTCCATTCCAACCCATTATTCCCACTCTATTACAAATATTACATAACATTCTTCAGAATTCGGCTCTATTAATCAACATTGCACTTCACACCATAACATTCCATATGATTATACAACATTCAAGTCCATTTCAAACATTCTATGTTTTTCCATTGCATAAGATTTCATTCCGTACCGCAAAATTCCATTCCATTCCTTAGCATTTCATTCCTTTCCGCAACATTCTACACTTTTCTGCCGCATTCCATTGCCTTCCACTGCATTCCATTCCATTCCAGGACATTCCATTGCATTCCAAAACATTCCATACCATTCCATTACATTCGATTTCATTCCAACACATCATTCCCTTTCTGTTGCATAACATTCCATTCTATTCAATAAATTTGTTCCTATTATTCAACATTACACTTGATAGCATAACATTCCATTCAACTACACAACATTCCTTTTCAATTCATTCTATTTCATTCTGTTTCATTAGATTCCATTCCTTTCCACAATATTAGATTCCATTCCTTAACCTAACATTGCTTTCCCTAACATTTTATTATTTTCCACAACATTCCTTTGCAATCCGCAGCATTCCATTCCATTCTGTAACATTCCATTTAATTCCACAACATTCCATTCATTCCAAAAAATTCCATTCCTTTCCATTCCATTCGATTCCATTTCAACACATTATTCCACTCATTTACAAAATATTACATACCATTAATTAAAATTGAGTATATTAATCAACATTGCACTTCATACCATAACATTGCATTCGATTATAAAACATTCTCATTTTCATATATTCTATTTCTTTCCACTCCGATAGATTCCGTTGCAATTCACAATATTCTATTCCATTCTTTTACATCCGTTCCTTTCCCAACATTCTATTCCTTTACACTAAAATACATTGCATTCCACAGCATCCACTCCATTCCATAACATTTCTTTAAATTCAACAACATTGTTCTCCATTCCATAACATTCCATTGCATTCGAACACATTATTCCCTTTGTGTTACATAACATTCCAATCCATTCATTAAAATTCGATTCTGTTAATGTACTTTCAACTTAATACCATAACATTCTATTCAATTACACCACATTCCATTCCATTTCAAACATTCTATTTCAATATGTTGCATAAGTTTCCATTCCAAGCAACAAAATTCCATTCCGTTCCTTAACCTTCCTTTCCATTTTCCAATATTCTAATCCTTCCCACAACATTCCATTGCATTCCGCCAAATTCCATTCCATTCTAGAACATTCCATTCAATTCCACAACTTTCCATTCCATTCCATAACATTCGATTCATTTCCACAACCTTATTCCTATTCTGTTACATAAATTCCATACGTTAATTAAAATTCAGGTCTATTACTCTGCATTCCACCTCATCCAATAACATTCCATTCGATTACACTACATTCCATCACATTTCAAACCCTCTATTTCATTCTATCGAATAAGATTCGATTCCAAACCACAAAATTCCGTTTGATTCCTTAACATTCCATTCATTTCCCCAACATTCTATTCGTTTCACGAACATTCTATTCCTTTCCCCAACATTCCATTCCATTCCAAAGCATTCCTTTCAATTCCACAATATTCAATTCCATTCCTTAACATTCAATTCCATTCCAACACATTATTCTTGTACTATTACATACCTCACCATTGATTCAGTAAAATTCGGTTCTATTAACATTCCTATTCTCATCATAATATTCCATTCGATTACACAGAACACCATTCCATTTCAACCACTCTATTTCGTTCTATTGCGTAGGATTCCATTTCAATCCGCAAAATTCTATTCCATTCTTTAACCTCCCATTCCTTTCCCCAACGTTCTATTCCTTTTCACAACATGCCGTGGCATTCCACCGCATTCCATTCCATTCCTTAACGTTGCATGCAATTCCACAAATTTCACTTGCATTGCATAACATTGTTTCCATTCAAACTCATTATTCCCATTCTGTTCCCTAACTTTCCATTCCATTCTTTTAAATTCGTTTCTGTTAATCAACATTCCACTTCATAACATCACATTCCATTTGATTACCGAACATCCCATTCATTGCACATATTGTCTCTCCTTCCATTGCCTAATTTTCCATTCCAATCCACAAAATTCCTCTTCATTCCTTCACCCTCTTTTCCTTCCCCAACTCTCTATTGCTTTCCACAACATACCATTGAATTCCACAGCATTCCATTCGTTTCCATAACATTCCATTCAATTCCACAACATTCCATTCCATTCCTTAAGATTCAATTCCACACCGACACATGATTCTCGTTCTCTTACCCAACATTCCATTACATTCATTAAAATTCTTTTCTGTTAATCAACATTCTACTTCAACCAACTACATTCCATTCGATCACACAACATTCCTTTCCATTGCAAACATTCTATTTCATTCTATTACATAGGATTCCATTCGAAACCACAAAATTCCATTATATTCCTTAACCTGTCATTCCTTTCAGCAACATTGTATTCCATTCCGAAATATTCCATTGCATTCCAAAGCATTCCATGGCGTTGCATTCCATAACTTTCTATTCCATTGAACAAATTATTTCCTTTCTGTTGTATAACATTATCTTGCATTCATTATATTTGTTCTATTAAAATTCACTTCGTAGCATAAAATTCCATTCAGTGACACAAAATTTCTTTCCAATTCATTCTATTTCATTCTGTTTCATAAGTTTTCATTTCAATCCACAAAATTTCATTCCATTCCTTAACCTTCCATTGATTTGACTGACATTCTATTCCTTTCCGCAACATTCCATTGCATTCCACAGCAATCCATTCCATTCCGTAAAATTCCGTTCCGTTCCAAAATTTCCCATTCCTTTCCATTCGATTCGAATACACTCCAACACATTATTCCAACTTTTTACAAAACGTTCCATGCCATTCTTCAAATTTCGGTTTTATTAATCAACATTGCACTTCACACCATAACTTTCCATTCGATTATACAACATTCCAGCCCATTTCAAACATTCTATTTCATTTCATTCCAATCCTCAAAATTCCATTAAATTCCTTTAACTTCCAATCCTTTACCAACATTCTATTCCTTTCCACAACAATCCATTCCGTGCCACAGCATTCCATTCCATTGCACAACATAGCATTGCATTACATAACATTTGACTCCATTTGAACACGTTATTCCGATTATTACCTAATATTGCATTCCATTCTTCAAAATTCGCTTCTATTCACCATTCAATCTCACACCATAACATTCCATTCCATTAAAAAACATTCTAATTCATACTATTGAATGACATTCCATGCAATTCCAAGAAATTCCATTCCATTCCTTCACAGTACATACTTTTCCACCCCTTTCTATTGCTTTCCACAACATTCCACTTCATTCCACAGTATTGCATTCCGTTCTATAATATTCCATACAATTCCACAAATCTTATTCCATTTGGAAACCTTCCATTGCTTTCGACAGCATTCCATTCCATTCCGTAACTTACCATTACATTCCAAAACATTCCATTCCTTTCCGTTCAATTCGATTCCAATCCAATGCATTATTCCCATTATTTTACAAAACATTCCATAACATTCTCCAAATTTCGGTTCTATTATTCAACATTGCACTTCACACCCTTACTTTCCATTCAATTATGCAACATTCCAGTCCATTTCAAACATTCTATGTCATTCCAATCCACAAAATTCCATTTCATTTCTTTAACTTCCATTACTTTCCCAACACTCTATTATTTTCCACAACATTCCATTCCAATCCACAGCATTCTTTCCATTCTACAAGATAGCACTCCATTCCATAACATTCTACTCCATTCGAACACGTTGTTCGGATTATTACTTTACATTCCCTTCCATTCTTCAAAATTCGGTTCTAATTATCAACATTCCACTTCAAACCATAACATTCCTTACCATTCATCAACATTCCATTCCGTAGAAAACATTCTATTTCATTCCATTGCATAAGATTCCATTTCATACAACAAAATTCCATTCCATTCCTTGATATTTCCTTCCTTTCTGCAACATTCTACACTTTTATGCCACATTCGATTGACTTCAACTTCATTCCATTCCATTTCATGACTTCCCATTGCATTCCAAAACATTCAATACCATTCCATTCCATTCGATTCCATTCCAACACATCATTCCCGTTCTGTTGCATAACATTCCATTCCATTCATTAAAATTTGGTCCTATTATTCAACATTACACTTGATAGCATAACATTCCATTCGACTACACAACACTCCTTTTCAATTCATTATATATCCTTGTGTTTCATAAGATTCCATTCATATCCAAAAAATTACATTGTATTCCTTAACTTAACATTGCTTTCCCTAACATTCTGTCTCTTTCCACATCATTCCATAGCAATCCGCAACATTCCATTCCATTCTGTAACATTCCATGTAATTCCACAACATTCAATTCCATTCCAAAACATTCCATTCCTTTCCATTCCATTCGATTCCATTTCAACACATTATTCCCATTCTTTTACAAAATATTCCATATCATTCATTAAAATTCAGTATATAAAATAGCGTTGCACTTCATACCATAACATTGCAATCGATTATAAAACATTCTTAAATTCATAAATTCCATTTCATTCCATTCCGTAATATTCCATTGCAATTCACAAGAATCTATTCCATTCCTTTTTCGTCCATTGTTTCCCAACATTCTATTCCTTGACACTACAGTCCATTGCATTCCACAGCATCCATTCCATTCCATAACATTCCTTTAAATTCCACAACATTGCTCTCCATTCCATAACATTCCATTGCATTCGAACACATTATTCCCTTTGTGTTACATAACATTCCATTCCATTACTTAAAATTCTGTTCTGTTAATGTACTTTCAACTTCATACCATAACATTCTATTCGATTACACTGCATTCCATTCCATTTCAAACATTCTATTTCAATATGTTGCATAAGTTTCCCGTCCAATCCACAAAATTCCATTGCTTTCCTTAACCTTCTTCTCCTTTCTCCAATATTCTACTCCCTCCCACAACATTCCTTTGCATTCCACCAAATTCCATTCCATTCCTGTACATTCCATTCAATTCCACAAAATTCCATTCCATTCAAAAACCTTCGATTCATTTCCAAAACCTTACTCCCATTCTGTTACCAAGCATTCCATACATTAATTAAAATTCAGTTCTATTACTCTGCGTTCCATGTCATCCCATAACATTCCATTCGATTACACTACATTCCATCCCATTTCAAACGCTCAATTTCATTCTATTGAATAAGATTCCAGTCCAAGCGACAAAATTCCAATTCATTCCTTAACATTCCATTCATTTCCCCAACATTCTATTCCTGTCCCCAGCATTCCATTCCATCCCAAAGCATTCCTTTCAATTCCCCAATATTCAAATCCAAACCTTAACATTCACTTCGATTCCAACGCACTATTCCTGTACTATTACATACCTCTCCATTGATTCAGTAAAATTCGGTTCTATTAACATTCCAATTCTTCTCATAATATTCCTTTTGATTACACAGATCACCATTCCTTTTCAACCATTCTATTTCGTTCTATTGCATAGGATTCCATTCCAATCCACGAAACTCCATTCCATTCTTTAACCTCCCATTCCTTTCCCCAACGTTCTATTCCTTTCCACAACATGCCATTGCATTCCACAGCATTCCATTCCATTCCTTAGCGTTACATGCAATTCGCAACATTAGTTTGCATGGCATAACGTTGTTTCCATTCAAACACATTTTTCCCATTCTGTTACCTAACATTCCATTCCATTCTTTGAAATTCGGTTCTGTTAATAAACATTCCACTTCATAGCATCACATTCCATTTGATTACCTAACATCCCATTCATTACACACATTTTAACTCCTTCCATTTCATTATTTTCCATTCCAATCCACAAAATTCCATTCCATTCCTTCACCCTCTATTCCTTCCCAAACTTCTATTGCTTTCCACAACATACCATTGCATTCCACAGCATTCCATTCCTTTCCATAACATTCCATTCCATTCCATAAGATTCAGTTCTATACCAACACATTATTCTTGTTCACTTACCTAATATTTCATTCCATTCATTAAAATTCTTTTCTGTTAATAAACATTCTACTTCATCCCACTACATTACATTCGATCACACAACATTCCATCCCATTTCAAGCATTCTATTTCATTCTATTACGTAGGTTTCCATTTGAAACCACAAATTCCATTCCATTCCATAACTTTCATTCCTTTCGGGAACATTGTATTCCATTCCCAAACATTCCATTGCATTCCAATGCATTCCATAGCATTTAATTCCAAAACATTCTATTCCATTCCAACATATTATTCCCTTTCTGTTGTATAACATTATCTTCCATTCATTTAATTTGGTTCTATTAATCAACATTGCACTTCATAGCATAAAATTCCATTCAACTACAGAGCATTCCTTTCCAATTCATTCTATTTCATTCTGTTTCATAAGTTTCCACTTCAATCCATAAAAGTCCATTCCATTCCTTAACCTTCCATTGCTTTCACTAACATTCTATTCCCTTCCGCAACATTCCATTGCATTCCACAGCACTCCGTTCCATTCCAGAACAGTCCATTCCATTTCTTTCCTTTGCATTCGATTATACTCCAACACATTTTTCCCATTCTTTTACAAAATGCTACATACCATTCTTAAAAATTCGTGTCAATTAATCAACATTGCACTTCACACCATTACTTTCCATTCGATTATACAACATTCCAGTCCATTTCAAACATTCTATGTCATTGCAGTGCATATAATTCCATTTCATTCCTTTAACTTCCATTCCTATCCCAACACTCTATTCTTTTGCCCAACATTCCATTACAATCCACAAGATAGCACTGCATTCCATAACATTCTACTCCATTCGAACACCTTATTCCGATTACTACTTAGCATTCCCATCCATTCTTCAAAACTCGGTTCTAATAACAAACATTCCACTTCATACCATAACATTCCTTAATATTCATCAACATTCCATTCCATTGAAAACATTCTATTTCATTCCATTGCATAAGATTCAATTCCATACCACAATATTCCATTCCTTTCCTTGACATTTCATTCCTTTCAGCAACATTCAACACTTTTCTCCCACATTCCATTGCCTTCCACTGCATTCCTTTCCATTCCATTACTTTCCTTGGCATTCCAAAACATTCCATACCGTTCCATTACATTCGACTCCATTCAACACATCATTCCCGTTCTGTTGCATAACATTCCATTCCATTCTTTAAAATTTGGTCCTATTATTCAACATTACACTTGATAGCATAATATTCCATTCGACTACACAACACTCCTTTTCAATTCATTACATTTCCTTGTGTTTCATAAGATTCCATTCATATCCACAAAATTACATTGTATTCCCTAACCTAACATTGCTTTCCCTAACATTCTATTACTTTCCACAACATTCCATTGCAATCCGCAGCATTCCATTCCATTCTGTAACATTCCATGTAATTCCACAACATTTCATTCCATTCCAAAACATTCCATTCCTTTCCATTCCATTCGATTGCATTTCAACACATTATTCCCATTCTTTTACAAAATATTCCATATCATTCATTAAATTTCAGTATATAAAATAGCATTGCACTTCATACCATAACATTGCATTCGATTATAAAACATTCTTAATTTCATAAATTCCATTTCATTCCATTCCGTAAGATTCCATTGCAATTCACAAGAATCTATACCATTCCTTTTACGTCCATTCCTTTCCCAACATTCTATTCCTTGACACTACAATCCATTGCATTTCACAGCATCCATTCCATTCCATAACATTCCTTTAAATTCCACAACATTGCTCTCCATTCCATAACATTCCATTGCATTCGAACACATTATTCCCTTTGTGTTACATAACATTCCATTCCATTCCTTAAAATTCTGATCTGTTAATGTACATTCAAATTCATACCATAACATTCTATTCGATTACACCACATTCCATTCCATTTCAAACATTCTATTTCAATATGTTGCATCAGTTTCCATTCCAATCCACAAAATTCCATTCCTTTCCTTAACCTTCCTCTCCTTTCTCCAATATTCTACTCCCTCCCACATTCCATTGCATTCCACCAAATTCCATTCCATTCCAGTACATTCCATTCAATTCCACAAAATTCCATTCCTTTCAATAACATTCGATTCATTTCCAAAACCTTACTCCCATTCTGTTACCAAGCATTCCATACATTAATTAAAATTCAGTTCTATTACTCTGCGTTCCATGTCATCCCATAACATTCCATTCGATTACACTACATTCCATTCCATTTCAAACGCTCAATTTCACTCTATTGAATAAGAATACAGTGCAAGCCACAAAATTCCAATTCATTCCTTAACATTCCATTCATTTCCCCAACATTTTATTCCTGTCCCTAACATTCCATTCCATTCCAAAGCATTCCATTCAATTCCACAATATTCAAATCCAAACCTTAACATTCAATTCCATTCCAACACACTATTCCTGTACTATTACATACCTCTCCATTTATTCAGTAAAATTCGGTTCTATTAACATTCCAATTCTTATCATAATATTCCATTCGATTACACAGAACACCATTCCTTTTCAACCATTCTATTTCGTTCTATTGCATAGGATTCCATTCCAATCCACAAAATTCCATTCCATTCTTTAACCTCCCATTCCTTTCCCCAACGTTCTATTCCTTTCCACAACATGCCATGGCATTCCACAGCATTCCATTCCATTCCTTAGCTTTGCATGCAATTTGACAACATTTGTTTGCATGGCATAACATTGTTTCCATTCAAACACATTTTCCCATTCTGTTACCTAACATTCCATTCCATTCCTTGAAATTCTGTTCTGTTAATAAACATTCCACTTCATACCATCACGTTCCATTTGATTACCGAAGATCTCATTCATTACACACATTTTAACTCCTTCCATTTCATAATTTTCCATTCCAATCCACAAAATTCCTTTCCATTCCTTCACCCTCTATTCCTTCCCAAACTTTCTATTGCTTTCCACAACATACCATTGCATTCCACAGCATTCCATTCCTTTCCATAACATTCCATTCAATTCCACAACATTTCATTCCATTCCATAAGATTCAGTTCCATACCAACACATTATTCTCGTTCTCTTACCTAACATTCCATTTCATTCATTAATATTCTTTCTGTTAATCAACATTCTACTTCATCCCATTACATTACATTCGATTACACAACATTCCTTTCCATTTAAAACATTCTATTTCATTCTGTTACATAGGATTCAATTCGACACCACAAAATTCCATTCCACTCCTTAACCTTTCATTCATTCGGCAACATTCTATTCCATTCCGAAACATTCCATTGCAGTGCACAGCCTTCCATTGCACTCCATTTTATAACATTCTATTCCATTCCAACACATTATTCCCATTCTGTTACATAACTTTCCATTCCATTCCTTAAATTTGTTTCTACTAATCAACATTGCACTTCATAGCATAAAATTCCACTCAATTACACAACATTCCTTTCCAATTCATTCTATTTCATTCTGTTTCATAAGTTTCCATTTCAATCCACAAAATTTCATTCCATTCCTTAATCTTCTATTGCTTTCCCTTACATTCTATTCCTTTCCGCAACATTCCATTGCATTGCACAGCATTCCATTTAATTCCGTAACTTACCATTCCACTCCTTTCCATTCCATTCGATTCCGCTTCAACACATTACTGCCATTCTTTTACAATACATTGCGTACCATCCTTCAAAATTCGGTTCTATTAATCAACATTGCACTTCACACCATTACTTTCCATTCGATTATACAACATTCCAGCCCATTTCAAACATTCTATTTCTTTTCATTCCAATCCTAAAAATTCCATTCCATTCCTTTAACTTCCAATCCTTTCACAATATACTATTCCTTTCCACAACATTCCATTCCATTCCACAGCATTCCATTCCATTCCACAACATACCATTCCATTACATAACATTTGACTAATTTGAACACGTTATTTTGATTATTACCTAACATTACATTACATTCTTCAAAATTCGCTTCTATTCAACATTCCACCTCACACCGTAACATTCCATTCCGTTAAAGAAAATTCTAATTCATACTATTGCATGACATTCCCTGCAATTCCACAAAATTCCATTCGATTCCTTCACACTCCATTCATTTCCACACCTTTCTATTGCTTTCCACAACAATCCGTTTCATTCCACAGCTTTGCATACCACTCCATAACATTCTATTCAATTCCACACATCTTATTCCATTTCTAAACCTTCCATTGCATTCCATAGCATTCCTTCCATTCCATAACTTACCATTACATTTCAAAACATTCCATTCCTTTCCGTTCCTTTCGATTCCATTCCAACCCATTATTCCAACTCTATTACAAACATTACATAACATTCTTCAGAATTCGGTTCTATTAATCAACATTGCACTTCACACCATAGCATTCCATACGATTATACAACATTCAAGTAGATTTCAAACATTCTATGTTTTTCCATTGCATGAGATTTCATTCCGTAATGCAAAATTCCATTCCTTTCCTTAACATTTCATTCCTTTCCGCAAGATTCTACACTTTTCTGCCGCATTCCATTGCCTTCCACTGCATTCCATTCTATTCCAGGACATTCCATTGCATTCCAAATCATTCCATACCATTCCATTACATTCGATTTCATTCCAACACATCATTCCCTTTCTGTTGCATAACATTCCATTCTATTCATTAAAATTTGTTCCCATTATTCAGCATTACACTTGATAGCATAACATTCCATTCAACTACACAACATTCCTTTTCAATTCATTCTATTTCATTCTGTTTCATTAGATTCCATTCCTATCCACAAAATTAGATTCCATTCCTTAACCTAACATTGCTTTCCCTAACATTCTATTATTTTCCACAACATTCCTTTGCAATCCGCAGCATTCCATTCCATTCTGTAACATTCCATTTAATTCCACAACATTCCATTCCATTCCAAAAAATTCCAATCCTTTCCATTCCATTCGATTCCGTTTCAGCACATTATTCCACTCATTTACGAAATAGTCCATACCATTCATTAAAATTGAGTATATTAATCAGCATTGCACTTCATTCCAAGACATTGCATTCGATTATAAAACATTCTCATTTTCATATATTCTATTTCTTTCGACTCCGTAAGGTTCCATTGCAATTGACAAGATTCTATTCCATTCCTTTTACATCCGTTCCTTTCCCAACAATCTATTCCTTTACACTACAATCCATTGCATTCCACAGCATCCATTTCATTCCATAACATTCCTTTAAATTCAACTACATTGCTATCCATTCCCTAACATTCCATTGCATTCGAACACATTATTCCCCGTGTGTTACATAACATTCCATTCCATTCATTAAAATTCGATTCTGTTAATGTACTTTCAACTTCATACCATAACATTATATTCAATTACACCACATTCCATTCCATTTCAAATATTCTATTTCAATATGTTGCATAAGTTTCCATTCCAAGCAACAAAATTCCATTCCGTTCCTTAACCTTCCTTTCCCTTCTCCAACATTCTAATCCTTCCCACAATATTCCATTGCATTCCACCAAATTCCACTCCATTCTAGAACATTCCATGCAATTTCACAACATTCCATTCCATTCCATAACATTCGATTCATTTCCAAAACCTTATTCCCATTCTGTTACATAAATTCCATACGTTAATTAAAATTCTAGGTCTATTACTCTGCATTCCACCTCATCCCATAACATTCCATTCGATTACACTACATTCCATCACATTTCAAACGCTCTATTTCATTCTACTGAATAGATTCCATTCCAAACCACAAAATTCCTTTTGATTCCTTAACATTCTATTCATTTCCACAACATTCTATTCCTTTCCCCAACATTCCATTCCATTCCAAAGCATTCCTTTCAATTCCACAATATTCAATTCCATTCCTTAACATTCAATTCAATTCCAACACATTATTCCAGTACTATTACATACCTCTCCATTGATTCAGTAAAATTCGTTTCTAATAACGTTCCAATTCTCATCATAATATTCCATTCGATTACACAGAACACCATTCCATTTCAACCACTCTGTTTCGTTCTATTGCGTAGGATTCCATTCCAATCCGCAAAATTTCATTCCTTTCTTTAACATCCCATTCCTTTCCCCAACGTTCTATTCCTTTTCACAACATGCCGTGGCATTCCACAGTATTCCATTCCATTCCTTAACGTTGCATGCAATTCCACAAATTTCCCTTGCATTGCATAACATTGTTTCCATTCAAACTCATTATTCCCATTCTGTTACCTAACTTTCCATTCCATTCTTTTAAATTCGGTTCTGTTAATCAACATTCCACTTCATACCATCACATTCCATTTATTACCGAACATCCCATTCATTGCACACATTGTCTCTCCTTCCATTGCATAATTTCCATTCCAATCCACAAAATTCCTCTTCATTCCTTCACCCTCTTTTCCTTCCCCAACTTTCTATTGCTTTCCACAACATACCATTGAATTCCACAGCATTCCATTCATTTCCATAACATTCCATTCAATTCCACAACATTCCATTCCATTCCTTAAGATTCAATTGCACACCAACACATGATTCTCGTTCTCTTACCTAACATTCCATTACATTCATTAAAATTCTTTTCTGTTAATCAACATTCTACTTCAACCCACTACATTTCATTCGATCACACAACATTCCTTTCCATTGCAAACATTCTATTTCATTCTATTACATAGGATTCCATTCGAAACCACAAAATTCCATTATATTCCTTAACCTTTCATTCCTTTCAGCAACATTGTATTCCATTCCGAAACATTCCATTGCATTCCACAGCATTCCATGGCATTCCATTCCATAACATTCTATTCCATTGAACACATTATTTCATTCTGTTGTATAACATTATCTTCCATTCATTATATTTGTTCTGTTAAAATTCATTTCGTAGCATAAAATTCCATTCAATTACACAAAATTTCTTTCCAATTCATTCTATTTTATTCTTTTTCATAAGTTTTCATTTCAATCCACAAAATTTCATTCCATTCCTTAACCTTCCATTGATTTCACTGACATTCTATTCCTTTCCGCAACATTCCATTGCATTCCACAGCACTCCATTCCATTCCGTAAAATTCCGTTCCATTCCAAAACTTATCATTCCTTTCCATTCGATTCGAATCCCCTCCATCACATAATTCCCATTTTTTACAAAACGTTCCATGCCATTCTTCAAATTTCGGTTCTATTAATCAACATTGCACTTCACACCATAACTTTCCATTCGATTATACGACTTTCCAGCCCATTTCAAACATTCCATTTCATTTCATTCCAATCCTCAAAATTCCATTCCATTCCTTTAACTTCCACTCCTTTCCCAACATTCTATTCCTTTCCACAACAATCCATTCCGTGCCACAGCATTCCATTCCATTGCACAACATAGCATTGCATTACATAACATTTGACTCCATTTGAACACGTTATTCCGATTATTACCTAACATTGCATTCCATTCTTTAAAATTCTCTTCTATTCAACATTCCATCTCACACCATAACATTCCATTCCATTAAACAACATTCTAATTCATACTATTGTATGACATTCCATGCAAATCCAAGAAATTCCATTCCATTCCTTCAGAGTACATTCATTTCCACACCTTTCTATTGCTTTCCACAACATTCCATTTCATTCCACAGTATTGCATTCCATTCTATAATATTCCATTCAATTCCACACATCTTATTCCATTCGGAAACCTTCCATTGCTTTCCACAGCATTCCATTCCATTCCGTAAATTACCATTACATTCCAAAACATTCCATTCCTTTCCGTTCCTTTCGATTCCATTCCAACGAATTATTCCCATTGTTTTACAAAACATTCCATAACATTCTCCAAATTTCAGTTCTATTAATCAACATTGCTCTTCACACCCTCACTTTCCATTCAATTATGCAACATTCCAGTCCATTTCAAACATTCTATGTCATGCCAATCCACAAAATTCCATTTCATTTCTTTAACTTCCATTACTTTCCCAACACTCTATTATTTTCCACAACATTCCCTTCCAATCCACAGCATTCTTTCCATTCCACAAGATAGCACTCCATTCCATAACATTCTACTCCGTTCGAACACGTTATTCGGATTATTACTTAACATTCCCTTATATTCTTCAAAATTCGGTTCTAATTATCAACATTCCACTTCAAACCATAACATTCCTTACCATTCATCAACATTCCATTCCATAGAAAACATTCTATTTCATTCCAATGCATAAGATTCCATTTCATACAACAAAATTCCATTCCATTCCTTGACATTTCCTTCCTTTCCGCAACATTCTACACTTTTATGCCACATTCCATTGCCTTCAACTTCATTCCATTCCATTCCATGACTTCCCATTGCATTCCATAACATTCCATACCGTTCCATTACATTAGATTCCATTCCCACACATCATTCCCGTTCTGTTGCATAACATTCCATTCCATTCATTAAAATTTGGTCATATTATTCAACATTACACTTGATAGCATAACATTCCATTTGACTACCCAACATTCCTTTTCAATTCATTATATTTCTTTCTGTTTCATAAGATTCCATTCGTATCCACAAATTCCATTCAATTCCTTAACCTAACATTGATTTCCCTAACATTCTATCCCTATCCACAACATTCCATGGCATTCCACAGCATTCGTTTCAGTTCTGTAACATTCCATTTAATTCCAAAAAATTCCATTCCTTTCCAAAACTTTCCATTCTTTCCCATTCCATTCGATTCCATTTCAACACATTATTCCCATTCTTTTACAAAACATTCCATACGGTTCATTAAAATTCAGTATATTAATCAACATTGCACTTCATACCATAACATTGCATTCGATTATAAAACATTCTCTATTTCATATATTATACCTCATCCTATTCCAAAAGATTCCACTGCAATTCACAAAATTCTATTACATTCCTTTTATGTCCATTCCTTTCCCAACATTCTATTCCTATACACTACAATCCATTGCATTCCACAGCATCCATTCCATTCCATAACATTCCTTTAAATTCCACAACATTGCACTCCATTCCATAACATTCCATTAAATTCCACACAACTTATTCCATTCCTAAACCTTCCATTGCATTCCACAGCATTCCATTCCATTCCATAACTTACCATTACATTGCAAAACATTCCATTCCTTTCAGTTCCATTCGATTCAATTCCAGGACATTATTCCCTTTCTTTTAAAAAACATTCCATAATATTCTTCAAAATTCGGTTCTATTAATCAACATTGCACTTCACACCATAACATTCCATTCGATTATACAACATTCCAGCCCATTTCAAACATTCTATTTCATTTCATTCCAATCCTCAAAATTCCATTCCATTCCTTTAACTTCCAATCCTTTCACAATATACTATTCCTTTCCACAACATTCCATTCCATTCCACAGCATTCCATTCCATTCCACAACGTACCATTCCATTACATAACATTTGACTCCATTTGAACACGTTATTTCGATCATTACCTAACATTACATTACATTCTTCAAAATTCGCTTCTATTCAACATTCCACCTCACACCATAACATTCCATTCCGTTAAAGAAAATTCTAATTCATACTATTGCATGACATTCCCTGCAATTCCACACATTCCATTCGTTTCCTTCACACTCCATTCATTTCCACAACTTTCTATTGCTTTCCACAACATTCCGTTTCATTCCACAGCATTGCATACAATTCCATAACATTCTATTCAATTCCACACATCTTATTCCATTCCTAAACCTTCCATTGCATTCCACAGCATTC